>JBBPDE010000021.1:4954415-4969205 GCA_037974605.1 Nannopetersius ansorgii | reverse complement strand
ACACACACACACACACACACACACACACACACACACACACACACACACACACACACACACACACACACACAGACTTATACATGCATGGACACACATTTGTGCCACCTGTAATTAATCGAGGAAGCATCTGCACACATTATGATTAAGCAAAGCAGTTACCATCAGTTACCTCTGCTAATGTCTTTGCCCCCAGTGGCACGAGAACTGAATCAGTAAATATTAGCATTACATAAAGTTTAACATGCAGGACAGTGCAGACGCGGAGCCGGCTGTGCTCCAACCAATCAGAGGCCATCAGAGGGCCTAATGTGAGCTGAATGAGGAGAATAAAGCACCTGGTGCACGAAAACAGACAGGATCTGTACATTATTTGCCTGATTATTTCTGCTAACGTACAACAAATGAACATGTTAAAGGAGGGGCTTGAGCCATGAAACGCTAATTGTGGCACCAACAGCCACCAAAAATAATGATGGAAATGACATCACTGGCAAACGAGTGGCTGTTCTCTTGTATGTTTTATTATGTTTGCTTTTAAATATCGTTCCACAAAAAACGGTTTTGTTCTCCTTTATTAAAACAGTGTTCTGTGTAGAAAATAATCTTTGTGAGATTTTAACGTACAGCCCAAATCATAGAGCCCAGATATTTGTGTGCATGTGCTAAAACAGCATATAGTTTTTGTGATGTCACAAACAAAGCCCCACCCACCCACTTCAGCCTGGACTACATTTGAAATAAGTCACAATACGAGGAGAGAAATAAGAGCAGAGCTCATTTACACACACCAGCCTGAAAGGAATGCCGTATTAATAATTGGGACTATTTTTGCCGCACAAAAGTTTTAGGTGGACCACAAGCGAACTGTAGGATATGGGCCCTCTAAGACATCAGTGTTCGTGCATTTCTCACATCTTTGTGTTTTCCTTGTTCCAACAAACCGCATGCAGCTCATCTCAGGACACGATCGGAGGGATGGTGAGTGTATTGGAGAGAAAACGCAAAAATGTGTAAAGAACGCGGACTCTGCTCAGCTGAGGCGTATCCTCCGGGTTTCTGAGGAACGAGAAGTTAATAAAGCTGGGAAGGATCAGGTGACTCATAATGGACTGCTGCTACTTTCTGCATGAATTAGGTGTTTAACATTTGAAATGTCATTTTATTGATTGAAATGTGGCAACAGGTGCGTCGCGTGAATAAGAGATCTTAATGATTTTGTGAAGAGGCTTAAAAGCAGGATGTTTAAAATAGCAGCCCACATTAAACAGCTGTGATTCATCCGAACCTGCAGTGAATATCACAGCCTCCAGTTAAACCTCCACAGTGACGTCATGCAGATGAGCAAACAGGTTACATCAACTCAACTCTTTATCCCCCCCGACCCCCAACTCCTGCTGTACCCTAAGCTCCTGGGAGAGAGTTATTTACCCCTTTTGCCCTGCACTAAACCCTGCTGGAGTCGTAGCAAGAACCCGTGATGTCACGAGCGGTGGGCGGAGTCTTGCACGTAATCGTCGTCGATCTCTTTAACGGTAACGACCCGCTGAATAAACTGCCCCTGGACACTGAAATAGATCCTCAAAGTTTGGAGAAGAACCAGCGAGCAGGAACTGAGTTCGGCCATGTTTGTTTCTGTTTAGTGGGCGTGGCCTGTCCCGTATTCTCCCGCGGCTCCCGCTGAGCTCCTGTCCGGTGTAAACGCGGGCCGCCAGGCACCAGCACCAGGGCAGCGGAGAGGGGTAGGAGTTACCTGGCAGGTTGATGAAGGTGCTCCTGGGAGGAGAGCTGCTGTCCGAGATGGTGAAGGGGACGGTGTAAACATCAGGGGCCAGATACGCGACGTTCAGGGAGAGGTTGGTATGAGTGTCTGCGAAGAGGAGCAACAATGTTTAGAATAAAGAACAGCAACTGGACTAATGTGTGCAAATGCTGTACTCTAGCAGCAAACGGGGCTGTAGCACGGACTGTATGTGTAGCAGTATTGGAAATCCTTTAGTGAATAATAGAACCTGTACACACACACACACATATATATATACTGTGGCGACCGGTGGAGGAAGGCGACACACACACTCAGACGAAGGCAGAGAAGTTCTTTTTGTAGCTTTTATTTAAACCCAAGCACAGCATCCAGCATCATCCCCCACAGCCACGGGGACAGCAGCATGCTATATATTATATATATATGCTATATATATATAAAGTAATATCTTACACCACTATTTCGTGATGCAGTTTCCTAGCAACACGAAGTAATGGCGTGCAATACTACAAGATTTGGTATTGTTCCAAGTAAATACAGGGCCAATATTGCCGATACCAAAACCGAAAGATACTTTTTATAATTTTACATAATCAAATTGCTACATCTGAATGATTCTGCAAGACCTTTATGTGTTTTGTGATTTTTACTTTGGATCATTAATTAGTTAAAATCCAGTACAGCCAGTCGAGAGATGGGGGTAGAGTGATAGAGAAGAGAAACCGAAGTCAACGGGATTTTTATTCGATAAACAATCGGATTAACAGTTTAAACTACATATGCCTATGTGAATTTGTAGTGTTTCCACTGTATCTTACAGAATTTTTACAAATTATAAAGCGCGCTTTTGTTTCATTTTCGGCCTGTAAATAAAGTCACAGGGTGCTCCCCTTCCCCTGTTCCCTTCCTCTGCTCGGCCTCAGCTTGTGTGTGTGAGCTGCTTGATTTGTTTGCTTCTATGATGTTTGCCTGGCGCTCCTGAGTCACGTGACAGTACAAGCTTCAAAACACAAGAGAGGAGAGGGTGCACAGAATGTGCCGCTCCGTGCTGTGACTGGAAAGGCACAAAAGTGTGGATCTCATTACACTGGAATCATTCAATATCAACTTCAACGTTGTTATCGATATGCTCGATCCGCCCACCACTAACACGAAGATCCTGACGTCACATTAAACATGGCGGCGGCTACGGCTGAAACATAAACGAGAGGTCAGCATTGTTTTGCTTTAGTCTCTCTTTTAACAGCACATAATCAAAGTGCAACCTCGAACCAGGCACGTTTTCTATAGACTATACATTTTTATAGTCTGTACGTAACTGAGGGTAAGTGGTTGATCTTTTTTGCTCACACTGAGACCACGTTTCTATGTCGTTACAGTCCTCTTGTTTTATTTCTATAAATGGATGAAGTGTTGATTAAGTATTTTCTGTATGTATTTGTATCCTGCTGCTTTGTTTGCAGGGTGTTTACCATGGCTTTTTTTGCGAACTTGAGGCCGATGCTTTCATCAGTTTTGCAAGGTGAGTTAACGTCATGAACATTGGCTCAAAATAGTGGAAATGTCCCCCGTAATAGCAGTGTTCATTTTTAATGTAAAAGTAACCACAGCATTCACACGAGATGACGATGCATGCACGTACACAGATTTTGAGCAAAAAATAGGACCAGACAGTCCTTTACACGAAATAATTAATGCCATGTCCACACATACCCTGGTATTTCTGAACACGGATATTTAAAAACCGTTTTCGTTTCCACACGTGCACGTTTTCAAAAATATCTCCTTCCACAAGTAATTGCAAAAAACGCCGTCAAAGGCATGCCACGGCAGCAGATGGCGATATAATCTTAAACAGGATAGCATTGGTGACTAATCAGAAGCCTTTTAGGAGGGACGTCATTACCAGAGACAGGTCGTGTCTCAAATCGCACACTTACTTGAGTGCACTTGAATGTGGTGGATAGTGCACACTGAGCATTTCCTTCTGCCATGGATAAGTATTGTCCCAAATGGAACACTGATGTTTTGCAGTTAGCAGAAGTGCCTAAAGGTAAAAAAAAAAAAAACTGCTAATATTTATGTCTAAAAAACTCTTCTATGTCAGTATAATCACAAACTCAAAACAAATGACCATAACTGAGTGACAGGCAGTACGCCTCAGTATACATCAGTAAAATAATTTTATTAACATGACTTACATTTATACCTATATGAATTATTGAATAATGGCTCCAGCAATGAAATGCCAGTGCAAGGCCAAGCGAAGGCAACTAAACAAAAAACAAAATGCAAATAAAATCATTGTGGAAATTCATTGTGGAAATAAAAGCTGGCAGATATTTTGGCGGAGAATCGCAATCAAATTTTGGTCCGTCACTTTGCCAAGTGCAAAACTTGTGTGTTCCATTTAGGAAAGCACTCACCCACGGCAATGTGCACTACAGAAGGAAGTGCCCAGTGCGCACTATGCACTATTTTCCGGTGCACTCACATAAGTGCGTGATTGCAGACACACTGTGTGAACACACTGTGCACTAAAATATGGTGTTTGAAGTGTGCAAGTGCATGATTTGAGACACAGCTATAGTGTCTGTGTTGAATATAATGGCATCCAATGTAGACTCTGAAGTCTGTGTCCTTCATACTGGATGGACTGTTACTCAGCGCATGAGTATAAACAGGCCTAGTTTGACTAGTTTGAGAGCAGTAGTACTTTGTAAACAGTTAAATGTAGATTTAACTCTGCTGCACTTCAAAATCCACATACAAACTCATGTTCAGGAACAGGTGTTGGCAATTGCTATACTTATTAATCATAATATAATAATTTTTCCTCTCTTTCAGCAACCCAGGCAACATTTCCCTCGTCTGGAGCTATATTTTCCAGTCTCTCCAGGACCATGGCTACACTCAATCAAATGCACCGCCGGGGTAAACTATCCCCACCACCCAAAAAGATCAGTGCTACTTTTGGCAGGCCGCAGTTGAGGGCCGTTATCCTGAAGACTCTCATTAGAAAACCCAAGAAACCCAATTCAGCCAACCGCAAATGTGCACGGGTTCGCCTTTCCAATGGCAAGGAGGCTGTGGTGTTCATACCTGGGGAGGGACATAACCTTCAGGAGCACAATGTGGTGCTGGTGCAAGGAGGAAGGACACAGGACTTACCTGGTGTCAAGCTTACAGTCGTGAGGGGAAAATATGATTGTGCCCATGTAGTGAAGAAGAAACATTAAATTGTTATTTATCCTTGGAACTATTCTTCAATCTAAAAGGGTGAAGTGCTGTCTTCTCAGGTTTATTTGCTTTAAGAAAAAAAAAAATATTATAATTCACATGCTTTAGATGTTATTTGAAATGCGAATATACATCATTTTGGCATCATGGCTGGAACAAAATAAACTTGTTCTGTTCTAAAGAGCTGCAGTGTGTCCAAAGCCTGCTTGTGTTGAAGTTCACCACCCGCTGCTCAAGATGTCCTTTATATGAACTCACTCTTGTGAGAAAAAAACTGAAAGGCAGTTTTAACTCTAACAAAATTTAACTGGAAATGTACCATGGTTCTACCTTCAAAAACAATTGCTCTTCATAAAAACTCTTCATGCTTCTGTGGCACAGGGCATAAATAGTTTAACAAAAAGAAATTAGTTAGCAGTTAGTAATTGTGTAAATAGTGTAACAATGTGTAAAAGCCAATATTGCATTAAATAATTTTTCAGCATTCTTTTAAAATAAAATAAAATAACCAAAGTATTGGTGTCATCTGTTATCCAGACAAGGCAGTAAACTGGGCAGTTCTTTTGAAATTCATTGTAACTCAGTTTAATGAAAACAAACGTTAGGCCTTTGTAAAAAATGAACACCTTTCTGAAAGCATTTTAACAAGGCAGTGTAGTGGGATGGTATATGTTAGTTAGAAATGGAATTTCTGCCTCAGACATTCTCAGTAAAACAGTGAAATAAGGGAAGCACTGAATTTATTGCATAAGCACTATTATAGAATAAGATATATTGTACATACCCAATTAATAAAATGTTGCTTAACCCTTGAGAAGTACAATCACAAATATATGATTAGTTCTGCCTGGTCCCTGGAGAGTATGATCACTAATATGTTATTAGAAAGACCAGGTACCCTCAGGGACTGTTTCAGTGAATGAACCTTGAGAACTTTAGCATGTAATTCTAGCAGGTCAGGACATTGACATGTCCATTCTGATACATTAACTTCATTATTCTTTAACCATTATTAGGTAAAACGATTGTGTTTAGGTTCATTGTCTTGCTGAAAGGCCCACTTTCTCCCTAGATTCTATTCACATATAGATGTTTCCTACTGATATGTCTCATTTCTAAAAGGTCAATTTGTGCATAGAAGAATAGTTGCCTAGAAACTGCCTCCTCCACTTGTACAACTGTGTTTTGTCATTTATGTTCCTCTGGATCCAAGATCTGTGTAAGGCCTGGTGATTTTACAAGGAAAAACCATCACTTTTCAAAGACATACTTTTTTAAAGTTATTAAAGTACTTTGGAGAATTCCTGGGATGCACACAGCCTCCTTTGAGTTCTCAGTAATATGGCGCAAGTCTGAAACTAAATATAAATACCCTGGCAGTTCAACAGACATGAGCTATAGCATTATGTACTTGGACATTCAGTAAAGTGTCTTTGTAACCATGCACAAGCCTTGCACTCAGAATTAATTCCCAGCCCCTGCCTTTGTGTTTATTTAAAAATCGCATTTCTCTGAAGACAACTCAGCCTTCTTGTGCAGGTAGAGCAGGATTGGCAACTGCACAAACTATGTGAAGAATGCAGTCTTTGATTAGCATCATGCACGGTATTACTGTCTGTACAGATATACAAGTTTGTAGAAACACATTCATCCAATTTCTTCCCTGCTGTGAGCTTTATACCCCTCTAGCTAATGCTAGTCCAACCTGACAACTTGCTCTGAGGACTGCAAACAAGACCTGGATGCTTTCTTGGCCACTGCAGACATTACAGGCCAAATGTATCATCACGGCCCATCTCAAAGGTAAAGTTCAGTCAATAACACTGATATTGCCAACAATTAATGAAAACCACTAGTCTCTGATTAGCATTATTTAAATTTGTGCAAACTATACAAATCTATTTTGAGAAACTATTTATACATCAGTTCTTCAATATACATTTATAAAACAGAATACACCTAGCTTTTTTACACTTGAATAGTCACTGAATAATAATTTTGCCAAGAATGAGTTCATATTGAGCAACATTGAGCAATTTCCTCCGGGATAAATAAAGTTTTCTGATTCTGATACTCATCCTCATTCCATAGCTTGAATTTCAGACTGTAGCATTCACTTTTATTTACTTTGCAGTCATGTTGTCAATACAACTGTTAATGCAAAATGTCGGTGTAACAAATTCACTACTAGCATTGAAATTATTGCATAGGCAGCATTGTAAGCATGTATATTATGGAATATACTCTCCATGCTCAATTCAATAAATGGTAGAGACAGTTTGGTATTTTGACTCAGTAGTTGACTCAGGGACTTTTGTTCAATGAACAATGAACCTCTAAAATATTAACATGGAATTCTAGCA
Organism: Nannopetersius ansorgii; assembly: GCA_037974605.1. NCBI lineage: Eukaryota > Metazoa > Chordata > Actinopteri > Characiformes > Alestidae > Nannopetersius > Nannopetersius ansorgii. Next base: position 4,961,840 of record JBBPDE010000021.1, on the reverse strand, counting down.
GGACAGGACTTTCACATGACCATTCTAATGCATTAACTTAATTATCCTTTAACCATCATTTGGTAAAACAACTTCTGTGCTTAGGGCCATTGCCTTGCTGCATGACCAACTTTCTCTTCTGTCACCGCAGGCACCAAGCATGATATGATGACAATACCACATTACACAGATGGGATACATTTGTTACGCAGGAATCCAATGTCTTCCTTTCTCCAAACACAACTTTTCTCATTTAAATCAAAATTTTTTCTTTCATTTTTATCTGTCGACAAAGTGTTTTTCCAATACCGATACGGCTAGGCCCTGTGTCTTTTTTAGCAAAAAAAGTCTGGTAGCAATGTTCTTTTTGGAGAAAATGAACCGTTTTGCAGTGTTTTCCATTTCCAATGTGAGGGTGGACTTTATCTGCCGAAAAAGTATCATGGCCTTACAGACTATGATCTATGACCTTACAGACTATTAGACCTTGCTCTTGCAATGATTTTTGTTGGATGTCCACTCCTGGAAGGGTGTCAATTGTCTTGGATTTTCTCCATTTGCACATAATCTGGAATTGCTGGAATCCAAACTCTTTAAAGATGGTCTCGTAACGTTCCAGTCTTTTGAGCATCAACAACTCTTTCCTGAGGTCCTCAGAAATCTTCATTGTTTGTGCCATGATACACTTCCACAAACACGCAATGAAGATCAAACTTTGATAGATCTGTTCTTAAAAAAGGACACCCACTGACACCTGATTAATCCTATTTCAATGAAAACACCAAGGGTACCTTCAAATTTACCACTACCCCTAGAGATAACATTTTTACCACTTGCTAATTTGTAATATTGGATCATTTTCCTCAATAAATAAATAAATGACCATGTATGATATTTTTGTCTCCTTTGTTTACCTGGGTTCTCTTTATCGACTTTTACTATGACCATCTGATAATATTAATCAGAAATACAGCAAGCACCACTGTATTAAGGAAGAGCTTCATTTACATTAACAATGTATAATGAAAATTCCAAGCTTGCCATACTTTTTATCTTCTACAGAATAGCAGCATACGCTAACAGTGCATTTTTCAGCACTGCATACTTTAAGGCAAATAGTTCCCTATTATCAAGATTAAGTAGTAACCACACATGAAATAACACATACTGGGAGTTACTGAGGGAATCCATTTAACCACTAGATCGAGTAACCCATGATACTGCGTTGCAATCCAAGACACAATGGGACCTGGCCCTGACTAAATTTGGGTCAATGTAAAATTATACACAAATATTTAAATTCTGCAAAGAATAACAAGCTAACTTTGTAGCGGCCAATCTTGTACAAAATATAGTGTCAAACATGACAGAGTGCTCCAAAGAACTATTAAGAAACACTGCTGAATTAAGTTCATCTTGCACTGTAATTACAATCACCAGATATACATTCACAACTATAAAATAGGAATAGGTGGTGAGGCTATCTGAAGATCATATGCTCCTTGAGCTGGCCTGCATGATTGGAATACTCTAGTATTCGTTCTTTATGTTGTTATACAGAGAACAATATATATAATAAGGAGTCAGGGAGGCCCAGAGCAATAGTAACCAATCGTATCACTTTTTCAAGTTCTACAATAAGGTTATTGGCTTTGTGGCTGAGGGAAAAGCTCATCCAAGCACAGCTGAAGGTTTGCATTTTTTTCAGCATGGTGATTCTCCTTGATCTTCTTTCTGATGTAACGTGCTGTCTCATCCCGTGCTTGGACGCTTGAGCCTGTGCTTGAAAGAAAGGTTCTAAGCAGGTCCTGATTTGCCTCTACAGACATGCCCAGAAGAAAACGCAGGAAGATGTCGTAGTTGGCATTTTTTGCGTGTAGAGCTTTGTCTACAGCACTTTTAAGGAGATCTGCCAGTGCGGGCTCTTTCGAACTTGTGAACACTTTAAACTTGTGACTTTCAAGAACATTCTTCCCTTGGTTTTTGAAGGAAAGGAAAACATAAAGGGCAGCCATGTACTCCTGCATGGTGGGATGAACAAAGCAGTCTACTTTCTCCTGATACATCACAAACTTCTCTCTGTAGAACTGTGTGCAGAGGCCAGCAGTAACCACAACATCTTGTGCATTCAGACCACTGTCGGTCCAGTGCTCTTTCTCGATCCTAAACATGTTCTTCTCCAATAACTGGTAGGCCATCTTCCCAAGTTTCATGAGGAACTCCTGATCACCAAGAACAGGTTCTTCATCAGCCTGGCAGTTTTGCAGTTTTTGGCCACGCATGCCAATGTGCACCAGCAGCAAGTTGGTGTAGAAATGAGTAATTGCCTTTGGGAGCTCTGTTCCTTTTGGAAGGTTATGGAGATCTCTCTCAAGCACATTTTGGACCACCCAGCAGAAAAGTGGCATGTGGCACATAAAGTACAGTGTCTTGCAAGATCTGATATGAGCAATCACCTTCTCTGCAAGCTCTTGCTTTGCTATTACCTTCCTAAAATAGGCTTCCCTCTGTTCATTTGTAAACCCACGAACCTCATGTAACTGGTGGATGCACTCTGCAGGGATCAGGTTGATTGCCACAGGTCGAGTGGTAACCCATACATAGGCTGAGTACAACAGGTTTCCCCTGATCAGATTAGTGATTAAAATTCTTAATGTTGTTGGTTGGTTCAGATCACACCAGTATGCAGTTCTGCGAAAGTCAATGGGAACAATGCAGTCATCCAGGCCATCACAGATGAACATCACACGGCAGTCGTCAAAGTCAAGGGTATCCACCTCCTTCATTTCTGGATAGAGCCTGCAAATCAAATCCATGAAGCCTATTTTGTCATCTGCCATCTGGTTCAACTCCTTGAATGGCAGAGGGATTAGAAAGAACACATCTTGGTGCTCTTTCCCCTCTACCCAGTCAAGGATAAACCTCTGAACTAGAGATGATTTGCCAATCCCTGGAGTGCCTTTTGTTATCAATGTTCTCACATGCCTTGACTTCACAATCTCGGGGTCAAATATGTTCCTGCAGGAAACCACTTCTCTCTCACCACGGGAACACTCTTGCAGCTCCTCTATCTGCCTTAACTCATGCTCACTGTTTATTGCAGCGTTTGCACCATCTGTAATGTGAAGGTCTGTGTAAACACAGTCAAACAGGGTCTGTTGTCCTTGCTGGGCCAGACTTTCATAAATGTTCTCATATTTCCTTTTCAGAGCCGCTTTCAACTCAAAACGGACCTCATCTGTACAGGAGAACGAGAAAACACATTAAGCATACATTTTTGCACAATGAAAAAAATAGAAACGAGAAAATCATACGATCATATTTAATCCTTACTTCTTTTACACAACCCCTGCAAGTAGTCAGCCACCTTCTTTAAGTTCATTTCTCTCAGCAGCCGAAGTGTGATCTTCAGGGACACCTCTATGTCACAAATCTCTAGCATTTTATCAACCACATCAACAATGTCCAAGCCATCTAGTGGATCTCGAAAGCACTCAGGGTAGCGCTCCCACAAGGCTCGTTTGAAACGTTTGAACTGATCAGCAGTAAGTTTCTTCAGGCAGCTTTGGAGGGCCTAAAATGAACAATCATTTAGTTCATAACAGCAATGCAAAAACATTTTCAGTAAAAAAATCTCTAGCAAAAATTACAAGCAAAGTCTTTTTAATTACATATAGGCAGCACTTCTTTACCGGTTAATGGGAAACAGATTTGTCAGAATAAAAGCAATGATGAAATGTTTCTTACCTTGAAAGTAAATTCAATAGTTAGTGCAGGATGTCGCTTCTCATTAGGATCTTTTATCAACTCTGGTTTTATGGGAGGTGGAGCGGCACTTTGTTGGCTGCAAGATTTCTTCCGTGACCTTCATTTTTAAAAGGTACATTAGATAGTTTCATACAGAGGTACAATCCTTTAATTTCATACCACACAGCAGAATTACATTCACAAATTCTGACACCTGTACTTACCTTCGTTCCTGCTTGCTCTCACCTTCCTCATCACTGCAAATGGGGGAGTCACTCGATGATGAAGAATTCTGTCTCTCCAGCTGGACCCTGTAGAAAAATGTTTGAAAATTCAAACTTTTTCTCGCTCCTAAAAGGTTCATCTCTCATGACCCCTAAATTGGCATATAGCTAGAACATAGAAACTATTTTGTAGTACATTCCATATACGTGAATAGAAAATATTTAGCCACAGTTCTTTTAATAAACATTATGGGCAAATGACTCACAGAGTGGTGACACCAGGAGGAGATTCCTCATCAGTTTCATCCTCTGACATATGGAAGGTATCACTGTGCATTGACACATAACTTGGTGCAGGGGATGCAGCTCTCTCCACATCGTATCTAAAGAAAAATGACAGGGAATCATGAGGAATAATTAGTATAAACATAGTACCAATCCTCTTTGATGTTTCATTATTAATCCTTCAGACTCTGAGAGAACTACATTACTTACATATTAGTTTCATGGCAATTACCAAATAATTAATAATAGTCACTTACTTAAAGGTCAGAATAAATAATTTAGTTCAGTGACATCACAAATCATTATCACTTGCCATCTCAGCTCTTCTTCAATAATTTGAATAATATGTTTTACGCAGTCAATGTGTTTTTGAATATGAATTATAGTGCAGGGGAGCTCAAATCCCAGAGGACCTATGTTAAACTAACTAAATTAATTAATGAATTCCTTCCCAAATACCTTCACTAAACCTGGCATTTACTAATCAATAGCACGTTTCAAACCAAACTGATACAGGCACCCATAGTTTGTTGCCAAAGGTATGAAAGCTGAAACACAAGAATACAGTAAAACCAATGCATCATTTTATTTTTATATAGCATATAATGTAATACATAACACGTGGTTTATAAATACGTAAAAAAGACAAATGCAAAAAGAAAATACAATTTAAACATAATGTATGATTATTACTTTTTTTCTGAATGCATGTGCACTGTTTTTTATCCAACAGGTGTCAGAGTTGCACGGCAGGTTTGCATTAACGAGCAGCTAGATGTTTACTACGGCAGGAAATTATTTCATACCGTGGCTAGAATATTGGTTTACCTCTCTGTTGGTGGTTCCCAGTGTCTAAGGTCCAGTGAGAGTCTCCTCTCTGGAATAAAGTCGTCCTCCTCGTCTCCGTGCTCGCTGCCGAAGGCGGAGGCCCCCTGGCCGAAAGGCAGACTGTTGTCAGATCCTGCTGGCTCCATTTCCAAATATTATCCTTCCTCTGGACCGTCGTGTGCTGCTGTCTTTGTGTATCAAAATGCGAAAAACTAACACGACGTCTACAGAAGTGTTTCTTCTGCAGAAACCGAACGAGCCACTGGAGCAACCAGATTCCTCCTCGTTCACACTTCCGTGCCAACGCCACGAATAACACCTCACATACAGCGACGCATTTATACTCGTTGTACTGATATATTTTGCCAACAAATTTGTTAGTAGGCCGTTGTTATACTCTACAAGCTTTAGCGGGACATGTTTGTCCGAAATATTCACTCCTGCACTCACTCCGCACTCCTGTCTTGTTCCTCCTGCAAAACGTTGCCTAAACAGCTACTTGTTGAAACTTCAAACTACAACAAGTCCAACAACTTCTCTTCGTTTGAGATGTTCCCTCTTCAAGATCTGACCAATCGAGTGTTGCTCCAAACACGGCTAATTAACCCCTCTGTTTTAGCTCTAAATATAGGTAATATTTAAGCTCGCCCGAGGAAGAAACGAAGGATGATACTCTGGTAAAATAAATCTAAATATAAAAACACATCGATTGGACCTACATGATCTTGTAGTCCTTGTCCAGAAACTTTACTTTCGTTTTTTGGTGGAGCGGTATTTCCTGTCTCTCTCTTAAAGAGACACCGGACCAGGCTCACACAGCATTCTGCAATGAAAATGTTTTTATATTTTATATATGAAGTTTCTCTGGTTGTGTGAAGCAGCGTTTAGATTTTTTTTGTTCGTCTGCATGTGTGTGTGTTTATGTGTTTGTAATTTTTTTTTTTGCAAACATTTTTTGTGTGTGTGTGTGTTTTATTCCAGTAAAATTGCCTGAAGGTAAGCGAATAATGGTACTTCTGGGGCAAAAAACTCTTCTGTGAGTATTATATTTTCCATGCCTTGTGTGCACAATCGAACACCCATGTCAGTGATGGGTGCACCTTTAAATTAGATGTGCTCATTAATTTACATTTACATTTACATTTACGGTATTTAGCTGACGCTCTTATCCAGAGCGACATACAACAGTGCTTAAGAAGTGAACTACTGTTTCTTACCTGAAAAACAGCTTAAATCCATGTCAACTATTTAACCAAGTTACTGCAGCCAGAGCATCTATACAACAATTAATTAAATCTTCCAAATAAAGTCAGTCCAAAAGTCCTCTGATATCTGGAAAGTATTTTACACAGTACTGAAAGCTGGGATGCAGTTTTTAAGACAATGACTTGAGAGAGGATCATAAAGTGCATGTTTGAATCTTCACAGCTATTCCTTCATACACACCACAAACACACACAGATGGTGAAGAGTCAAGGGTGAATGGTGAAAGACTGATTAGGGTCACAGGTTTTGAACCTTTGCTCCTTCTTCTGCTCAAAATCCCCTTCTCAACATACCCAAACTGGTTAGAATTAAAACATCTGTCAGCCACACAAACCATTCATAAATTAACACAAGAGTGAATTTCCTACAACTGTGATTATAGTGCAAATCAATACACCCTGCTTACTTCTTGTAGGTGAAGCTGAAACCTGATAACTGAAAGCGAATGAGAGCTTCTTTCTTTCAGAAGCAAAATGTAATATTAAACCAGTTGACCTCCTGGGCCTACTGATTCTTTGTAGCTGAAACAAGCAAAAATCATCTGAGCAAATGCTTTACTCTGCATGATCATTCAAGTTTTCCCATTTGTTGCATATGAGCATGCCATACACATTACCAAACAAACAAACTGACATAAAAATTTTACATGGAACTAAACCAGCTGGAATGTAAAGCCTACTTATAAGCATTCAGATAAGCTGTGAATACTGATAAGATTATATGTTATTATTAATTATTATATATTTTATAATACATATGACATATTATTATGTTTTTTATGAAGAACTATTAGTAGTGTGTAAATGAAAATACAAAATGAAACATGTTTTTATTCATTATAAAATTTTAAACTTTAATATTTTATTTACATACATCAAAAATAATTTCAAATAAACTCAGCACGTCTTACCCAATATGGTAAACAGGACCTTGTGTTCTCCTTATGAAAAACAACTGGACATTTTCTGCCAGTATACAGATGAGCTAAACATTGATTGACATGACATTAGCCAGAGGGAAAGGGGTCTCTCTCTCTCTCTCTCTCTCTCTCTCTCTCTCTCTCTCTCTCTCTCTCTCTCTCTCTCTCTCTCTCTCT
>JBBPDE010000021.1:4901546-4932579 GCA_037974605.1 Nannopetersius ansorgii | reverse complement strand
ACACGTTGTTTGATCAGTGCTGTTATGTATGGGGGTGCAAGTCCGTTCTTGGCCTTAAAAGCAAGCGTTAAGGATTTAATATATACATATATGTATATAAACTGTAAGTAGACTAAATTGCACATTTAGAAATGAGACTAGAAGTAGGCTTGGGCAAATTGTATGCATGTATACAGTGAGTATATTTATATATTAAAGTATAGAACGTCATGGGTTTGAATCCCAGGACTATTACTGACACCACTGAGGTACGCTTAAGCAAGGTACCGTTCCCATATACTGGCTGCTTGCTGCTTCACTCGGTGAATGGGTTAAATGCAGTGAACAATTTCAAGTAATTCACACTGTGTGCTCACGTAAAAGACACTTTCACAATGTCAAAATAAAATTAAATATTTTTGTAATGTATATGTTTCCGTCTTGTTTATATTCGTCTCGTATTGCTGTCAATCAACAAACATTTTTGTGCTTTTAAATGTGTGAGGAAATTCAAAGCTGGAGATTATATGAGTAAACAGCAGCAGATGCCGGGACAGTTTAGAAGACGGAACCGACGCAGGGCGGTGCAGCAATGTTTTCATTCCTACTCCGTCGAATGGCTAGCAAAAGCAGCTAGCTTTATTTTCTTCACTTTTCTCGACACGCACGGTAAGGTGGCTTCTGGGTACGAATTCGTGATAATAAAAAAAACTACGATTTTTGAAGAGCTCGAAACAGCACCTTTAGCTACCTAGCTAGCCTTGAACGACACTGAGAAAAATGTAGTGTGCTGTCTGTTGTGACACAGACTGCTTTAGACTTTAAATTAGCCACCCACATATGGACGATAATTTGGAGTGGTTTTACTGTAGTGTTGTTTAGGGTAAATATGGTAGCTAAGGTAACCATCGAACGTCGACGTTGTCTGAAACACTTTGTGATCATAAATTAATTCCAGATCTTTTTAAAAGTGCAGAAACGTGGTCGTAGAGGCGAGTCGTGATCGCCTTTTGAATGTGAGTAGTAAGGTACTTACTAAAGTGGCCAGCCTTTTTTTGGGGTTTTAACTCGTGTTCATAGACAAAGGCAGCTGAATCGGACCGTCTCACGATTCACTTCTGAGGTTCGTGAGAAATGGACTCTCTGGCTCACATGCTGACGGACCCACTGGACTCAAGAATTGTGAGTGATGACTCTGTCATGGAGGAGTGCATGTTGGGAAACTGCAGAGTGAGAATTCCTGAAGATTTTCTGGAGGATGTAAGTAACAGCTTTCTTTGAGCTTCAAAGACAATTTACTTTTATTATTTGGTCCTATGTTTGAGGTTTGTGTTTGTGTCTGTGCATGTGCCTGTGAGCAGCCAGAGATTTTCTTCTCTGTGATGAGTGAGAGTACATGGTCTGAGGTTCTGACAGAAGCTCAGAGGCAACACCTCCGCCGGCTCCTACCTCACTTTCCAGATAACAATGTTTCAGAACAAGATGGGGTCATCAGTGACCTCTTCAATAACCAGAACTTCTTCTTTGGCAATCCTCTCCACCTTGCCCAGAAACTCTTCAGAGGTAGCTCTTTTTATCACTTCTAAAACAGCATGAAAGTTTCTTCCATTCTCAGTATCTCGTGTGGTGAAAATAACCAGTGTTTTTTTTGTCATCAGATGGCTACTTCAACCCAGAGGTGGTTAAATATAGGCAACTTTTTGCCAAGTCCCAGAGAAAAAGGCACATCTACTCCCTCCAGCACTATTACCATAAACTGCTCAAGCAAATTCTCGTCTCCAGAAAGGTATGCTAAACATATCAAAAGGGAATACTTTAAATTGGGAAATCTTCCTGTCATTCTTTGGTAAACGGTGTTTATCCTGTAATGTCTTTTTCTGAATAGGAGTTGCTGGATTTGGCTGTTCGCAGTGGTCCTGAGGTGGAAGTAAAACGCCGGTACACTGTACCCTCCCACAAAGAGGTCCAAGAACAGCATGTCAGACACAGAGTGATGCGTATAATGCGAGAAGTGAAAACTGAGTGTGGGGATTGCAACTTGTCCTCTGATGAAGATGGTGCGTCAATTGAAAAGAGTCTAAATGTTGTTGGCTGATTAATATAGCAGTTGTTTTCAATGTCTAAGAGAGTCTTAAGAGAGCAATGTTGTCTATTTTCAGATGTGTTGCTTTGCATTGTTTTAGATATACAGGCTGTTAAAGACAACACAGAACACTATCATAATTGCAATGCAGCATACAAACATAGCATTAAGAGAGCATAACCCAGAAATTCCCTTTGTGAAGAGAACCGATGCAAATAACTACTAAGTAACAGAAACAGACAAAATTGCTAAGAACTTTGCAGATCCATTCCTTGCTCTACATGTTTGTTATTAAACCTTTCACTATAAAATTTTATGAAGAGTATTAAATGGCTGTTATCAGAAATTGTACCTCTGTAAAATCAAAGTTGCAAAGAAATGATAATGCAAAACATAAAATATAAAAAAATGAGAAGACTTCTGTTTGTGCTTGCAGACACAGCATCTTGGTTGCCAGTTCCTCCATTACCCTCTTCCCCAACACCCACAATCTCTCTCAGGGTTCTGCCCAGCCTCTCTACCCAAGACATGAAAACCAGAGGTCAGTTCTGTAGCAGTAATTCGCTATAACCTCCATTAATTTTGTTATAAGAGAATGAGGCTAATATTTCTTCACACAGACAAGGCAGAAATGGGAGAGAAGGACTTGAAAACTATGCTGAGAAGACACAGAGAGAAGAGGAGACGGCAACCAGTTAGTTTAACCAGATTTTCTCATTTTTATTACTCTGATCGTACTGAAATGTGCTGATTTGTTAGTTTTTGTTCAAATTAGTTTGTGTAGATGTAGAAATTAGATCAGTACAACAGGGCCGAAATTCCTGGTTATTAATGGTCGAGATGAAATTTCTAATCTTGATATTTAATATCTGAAATAAATGCATGTAGCAGCTTGCCATTTTGGTGATTTAAATGAATGTATTTTATTTTGACTGTATTGTAATGAAAGAAGGCAACGTTTACATACATAGCAGTATTCAGCTAACTTTTTACCAACTTCAATTACAAACATGGTAATATTATCTCCATTAGGATCATCCTGACCTGATGACATCTGACCTCCAGCTTGGTGATATTATGTCACGCGTAAATATAGGTAGAAAAGGATCTGTTATGGGTGAGAACAATTAGCTGTTTGTAACATATTTACTGAAATCTTAATTCTGCTGTTAAATTTCATTAATGATTCATTTTAATTGCTGCTATTTTCTATTATGATATTTCAATAATTCCTTAGCTTTATCTGACCTGGCTTTGCCTAAGAAGAAGATGAGGGAGGAGAAGAGAAAACGGAAATTGAGACCTATTAAAACGGAATCTGAGGATGGCTGTGACAGTCAGACACCAGCAGCCTCCATGGCTATGTCTGACAATACAGCTGCTAGCCTACAGAGTGTTAAGGAAGAGTAAGTTTATCTTTCACCAAACATGGTAGTTCCAAGGTTTGAACAGACTGTAATGGACTTAGATTTTTCTTTGTTTTTCTGTTCAATTCAGACCCATGGAAGAGTCACAGAACAGCCCTGATATGGTGGAGGAAATAGCCTTTAGTTTTTTTAATGTGCTGGAAGACATCCTTAGACAGGAGTGCCTGGCATCCTCTTTTCTGGTAAATGCTCTTCACTCTATGTAGTCTGTCAGACCCATGCAGTAAATTAATTGTTTTATTTTGCTTTGACAGATAGAGGAGAAGGTACAGCAATGGCAGGCCTCTCCTGCCAGTACACTCAATTCTTGGTTCTCTATGGCCCCCTGTTGGTCAGAATTAGTGTTGCCTGCACTGCAGTTCCTAGCTGGAGAAAATAAGTGTACGTGAAACTTTTTCTTTCTTGTCCCATGACAGTTATGTTTCTAAGCAAGAAATTGCTTAGAAATTACTATATAGCATGTAATTTTGCATATCATTTTGATTGTTTGCTCTCTTTGTGGTTTTTGTAGCTGGCTATATGCCTCTGCCTAGTAGCTACACTCCTTATGTAGAATTTAAAGAGCACACCCAGCAGTGGAAATGGATTGGTAAGATAATTTTCCATACACCTGTGTTGTGCTGCATTTTACAACAACAGCTTTGATCATGTCGGTCTCTTTTTCCCTCTTTATCTCCTCTGTCTTTCAGGTCCCTCTCAGGACACAGAGAAGGATCTTAGTGCGCTTTGCCTTCTTTGGCTGGAGTCGAAGGACCATGTAGTAGTGAAGGTATCTTAATGTCATAAATAGCGTTTCAGCTGTTACCACAGTGCTCCTACTCTGTATGACTTTTTTATTATTTAACAGCAAGAAGGAGAAGAAGCTGCTGAGCTGACACCTCCAGCTCCAAGAGTGTGAGTATCACTCTGAACCAACAGTGACGGTCCCATTATTTATTTTATTTATCTTACACTTGAAGTGTTTGCATATCCCTGGTCAAATTGCATGTTTTTGGTGATTTGTCCAGAACATTTTCTAAAGGCAACCCAATTCTGCACAATATAATGCACAATTGTTTAATTTTTTTTAAGTTAGGTAGATAGATTTTTTAAAAATCTATCTATAAATCTATTTTAATTGTTGCAATTGTAAAATATTTTTAACATAGTTTTAACATTTCCAAGGTATAATACATTACCAGTATGTATTATTTAAAAAAAAAAAATCCAAACATTTTTTGTTTGTAATTATGAGTTACGCTCGGTCAGTAGTGTATAAAACATTAGAAACACACCGATCCAAACCCACGTATTACAAAAGCAGTAACCAGATACTTATAACAAAACATAATTTAACCAGGCCATGATTGTAAACCATGAAAACCATGATTTTTTTTAAGTTGAAACAGTATCTCTTTTATTTTATTGTTGTTTCCACACTTTTATTGCTCTTTTTGTGTCGCAGGTGGACTGATTATGTGGTGAGGCCTAGCACAGGAGAGGAGCGGAATGTCTTTCAAGATCAGGTAAGAGCTTTGGACTCACTAACACTGAACATTTAAGCCTTTATGCATTTAAAGTGGGATTTGTAAACACTGATATTATTTATAGTGTTTGTGTTTGTAGTGTTTAAGTGTTTAAGTACAACTTGTGTTTCTGACTGATAGGAGCAGCAACGCTATGACCAGCCTCACAAAGCTTTTACCTTCCGCATGCATGGCTTTGAGTCAGTGGTGGGGCCAGTCAAAGGAGTTTTTGATAAGGAGACCTCTCTTAACAAAGCCCGTGAGCACTCTCTACTGCGCTCTGACAGACCACCTTATGTCACCATCCTTTCACTAGGTAAAGTTGCGCATCTTTAATCCTAAAACCAATTTAATTCATAAATGATTTAAAATAAAACCATTATGAAAATCAAATAAAATCCCCAGACTTTTTCTTCTCATGTTCACATTTTGAGGAAGTTTTTATGACAACTTTGACAGTATTCTTCCTTTCTTACTGGATGTAGTGAACTGTTGCATTGATATGGCGTTATTAATGTCCTTGAAACAGAGAATCAAAAAAAAAAAAACTATTCAGAAGTTAACATGTTTATTTCTGGTGCTGAATGTGGCCCTCTTGTGTTATTAGTGCGGGATGCAGCTGCAAGGCTACCTAATGGTGAAGGAACCCGGGCTGAAATCTGTGAACTGCTGAAGGATTCCCAGTTTCTGGCACCTGATGTCACCAGTGCACAGGTCCCAAACACTGTTTCTTTGTGTGTCCTGTGTCTTGTCGTATGTGCTTGCATTTAAGGCACGCTGTTGTGTGCTTCATACAGGTCAACACAGTTGTGAGTGGTGCTCTGGACCGCCTCCACTATGAGAAAGACCCATGTGTAAAATACGACATTGGTCGCAAACTTTGGATTTACCTGCACAGAGACCGGAGTCAAGAAGAGTTTGGTAATTTATATGTAGGATTCACTGGCATGCACACTTCAGATGGGAACAGGGTTCACAGTATAAGAGCCTGAGGTAGTTGAGATGAAGCTTGACAGCCATATGTTTTGCTGTGGCTTTCCTCTGAACTTACAATACACAGAACAGGTTTAGCTGGGACAATCCAAGGGTCAGGTTACCTTTTTTAGCATGGTTGACTGGTTTAAATAGTTGTCTGTAACAGACTGTAACAAGGTTGTTGTTTTTTTTTTAATTCAGGGAAATTAATACGTAATGTGTAAGGTATTCTATTCTGAAATATTTCATTCATTTATTTACAGTGCCCAGTGCCCTGTTTTGTAATGGTTTTGTTGTGTAAGACTCAAAAAATATATATTTTATATATATTTATATATGTTTTATATATATTTTTTTCTATGCAGAGAGGATCCACCAGGCTCAGGCAGCTGCTGCCAAGGCACGGAAAGCCCTACAGCAGAAGCCCAAACCCTCCCCCAAATCTGTGAGTCCTACAGCATGCCAACTCTTTTACACACACTCATGCTGAAGCCTATACTATTGTTTTGCTATATTTAAGTTGTAGAGTTGAACCGGTTTAACCAGTCTTCTTCCTTTAAATCATTCCTGTGTTCATTTGATTTGGAAATGATCTGTGGGTTGAATATTTGCTTGTCTGTGTATCTGTTTGATAGAAGTCTGGCAACAAGGAAACAAGCAGTAAGAGTGGTGCTACAGAGGGCCAATGTTCTGTGCCTGATGGGCCTTCTACACCTTCTACCAGCTTACCCCAACTTCCTAGTACCCCAACACCAATCACTCTGGGCACGCCAAAATCCCCACTACTCTCCGCTGTGACAACACCGGCCAAAGCAGGTGTACCAGATACTGTCAAGACCAGCCCCAGGTGAAATTTGAATTGTCTATAAAATCAGTTTATTTTGTATGATACCCTGGAGTGCCAAAGCTCTTGGCATTCATGAGTTGAATTTGGAGTACTATAAGAGTTTGACATCCCATGTGTGAATATACTGTTATCTCTTGTGTGTTTTCTGCAGTGTTCTGCTAGTGTCTCCTCCTTCAATACCTCAGCTGGGTACTCTGCTTTCTGCTGGTCAGGTCGCCCCACAAGCCTCTCAACAGGCCTCTGTGCAGCCTGCAGCTCGAGTAGTGGCTCACTCTGCTACAGCAGGCTCTCTACCTCAGGTACGGGTAGTCACCGCTCAGCCTGGCCTTCCTGCTGCCTCTACAGGCCAGACAACCACGTTGGTGCATCAGACACCCCATCATATCAGAGTGCCTGTTACTGTGGCTCACAGCAAGGGCATTGCACAAGTAAGTTCAATATTCTTTGTCAAGCAGTTCTAGATCCATCTCATCCTAAAGAGGCACAGTTTGGTGTTTTTACTCTTCATACAAACCTGATACAGCTTCAGCTGACTACCAGGTATAGCGGATGTATTAGAACTGGGAAATGCGGTTTATGACTGGATTGTTAAAAAATATATGTTGTTAAAGGTTTCTCATAACATGGTCAAAATAGTTGTTTTAAATTCAACCACTTTCAAAAACAAATTACATCAAAGAGTTTACAAATTAAGCTTTGTTTTCAACAGTAGTTTAATGGTTTTGTTATTTATATAGAATTATAATGAACATTGATCCAACCAATGAACCAAGTTCAGAAGTTATACATGATCATAAGTTTAACTATTTTATTCAGGGTGCATATCTTCTCTCTGGTAGATGATTTCTGTGTGTGGTGATGTTTGTGTGTGCAGGCCGTGGTGACTCTGCCTTTAAGGAGTCAGTCTGCAGGAAGTCCTATCCAGGTCCAAGCTTCACGAGCTCAGACAGCCTTGTCTATCCCTGGCCTGGCCTCTGCTGTGACAGTCAGTAAATCTCAGACCACCTCTCCAGGAAGCCCTGGTCATAATACTGCTTCGCCTGCAGTGCTACAGGGGGTCACAAGTCAGAACATCATTAAACAGGTACCCTTTAATTTAGGATGTACCATACACTATTTCTTAATATTTGTGATCTTATTTCATATAAAATATTCTTTTTGAGAGTGTTCAATTTTTATTTGACATTATCTAAATAGAACAAAGTACAGTGATCGTGCTATGTTGATTTCAAATGTTCAGGTTGCTATCACTGGCCAGCTGGGTGTGAAGACCCAGAATACAGCAGGTATTCCTTTGACTGCCACCAACCTGCGTATTCAAGGTAAAGATGTTCTACGCTTGCCTCCCTCTTCCATCACAACTGATGCTAAAGGCCAGACAGTCCTACGCATCACTCCAGAAATGATGGCCACACTCAAACTCACTCCAGACATGCTTGGCAGTGCTGCCAGCGCCACTGCCAAGGGCATTTCGGCCACTCTACATGTGACCCCAACACAGACCTCCCCCCAAGCAGCTCCCAGTCCTGCACCAACAGCCACAGCTGAGGCCCTGGCTGCCAAGGCCCCTTCCACCCAGGGGCCTCCAGGGGCTACAACTGTGATGAAGGTGCACCCTGAGCTGAAGGCCACATGCGACACTGCCATTCGCCTTATGCCTGCGCTGGCTGTGACTGTGGCCGACCCTAAAGCCCGCACGTTCTCTACAGTCACCTCTTCAGACTCCAAAGCCAGTGGCACTACCATTCGCATAGTACCCAACTTGGGAATGATCCCACAGAAACAGGGGCAGACTGTTCCAGTTAACACTACCACCACAAGCACCAATCCTGCCACGGTTTCCTCGGGAGCAACCACAGTCACCATAGCCACCAGTGGGGTGGCAGGAGCTAAAGGCATGACACTAGGTCCTGCTGCAGGAGGCTCTCCTCTTTCTCTGGGCACAGCTGCAGCTACAGTCAGACAAGTGCCTGTCAGTGCTACTGTGGTGGCAACACAACAGGTGAAAATACTACTTATGCATTCAGATCTGTTGTATGCAAGCATTAGTAAAGTAGGTGAACTCAATCTTGCTGCATAAATATGATCTAAAACATCATTGAAAGTCCAATTAAAGTCCAGATAAAGAGAGCCCAATTAAACAAATGAGGTGAAACAAATGATAGGTGTATGTTATGCAGTTTTATTTAAGGAACAGGGATCTCTTAAAGTTTGGTATTCATATGTTTGTAAAATTATATCATGACATGAACAAAAAAGATTTATTATAACCTCAGAGTCCTTAGAAATCTCTCGGAGCTCAGGCTGATGTTACAAAACCCTCACTGAAGAATTTGGACATAACCAATTCAGTCAGACAGATTGTGTACCAATTCATGACTATTGTTACCCTCCGTAGTAGTGGTCTAACAAAGAAGATCACTTTGGAGAAACCCTCTGATAAAGAAGAATAAAGTTCATGTGTCAGAATGGTCAAGTGCTGACTATTGAAATTTTCTCATTTGTGGATCATTTGTTTAACTGGGTTCCCATGATCTTGCTTTAGGTAAACGTTGCATTTAGAAATGAACATGGCATGAGTCTGAAGCTTTAGCAATAGCTATTTCATAGTTTGCCTAATTGGTTTGAGTAGCACTAATAGTTTGTAATGCTGAGTAAAACTAATTCTTGTACATTCTGGCCATTAGTAGATATTTTATTTTGCACTGTGACATTTTTCAGTATTAGATATATAAACATTGAATAGTGGTGTAAGCTATAAACATTAGCAGTATTGTCTCATTAAAAAATATATGTAATGTTTGAGCATGCCTAGCAAACAAATATTGCTTTTAATACCTACATTTTGAAACCTTAATATCAGTATCCCTCTGCAAAACTAATTAGTTAGAGCCTATTTGTATGGTAGATGGCAGATATTGTGAAACATATAAATGCCTGTTACCGCCGACTGTTTTCTTATTTTCTTCTTAGGGGAAGTTACCTGCAAGGATCACAGTGCCTCTCTCTGTCCTTAGCCAACCTCTGAAGAGCAAAAGTGTGGTTACAACACCCATACTGAAAGGCAGCATTAGTACGAAGTATGCTGCTTTTTAGATTTGTTTTAATTAGTTTTATTCTTTTTCATTGACTCCATTTGATTTAGTAATGATATAGATCTATGATCCAAAGGCAGAATTTGCTTAGATTTTATTCCAACCTGACTCTAAATGTTTACATACTTTTGTTACAATGTTCCTAGCCTGGCTGCCTAATGTGACCTGAGTCTCTGTTCTGATTGCAGTATCAGTAATCTTGGCAGGAACATTATCCTGACAACAATGCCAGCAGGCACCAAGCTCATCGCCGGGAACAAGCCTGTCAGCTTTGTTACAGCTCAACAACTGCAGCAGCTGCAGCAGCAGGGCCAGGCAACGCAGGTCAGCACCTCAGCTCTTAATCCACATCCATTGGACATCGGGTACCAGTGTACTGGAGATAAGTAGGGGGTTTGAAGTTCTGGCCTTGGAACAGTCTTTAGGAGGAGATTCCCTTTGATTATTCTATTTTTTAAGTATTTTTCAAAATTAACCTTAAATACACTAATGTAATTAATTGTATGTACTTAACAGTTACAAAAGGATGCTCATCTCCTTTGGATAAATGTATCACAATGCACAAAGGCATTTTACAGTCTCAGAGTAAAGCTTTCTGTTTCCAACCTTACCCATTCAGGTGCGCATCCAGACCGTCCCAGCACAACAACTGCAGCAGCGCTCAGCAGCTAGTTCTACTAAATCCACAGTGTCCACTGTGGTGGTGTCCACTGCTCCCTCCCCCAAGACAACCCCTGACCCACAGTGAAAGGCCCAAGGCCTGAACATCTCTCCAAAGCCACTGGGGTGTGAGCTATACACATGTGGAAAAGGCTAAGGCAGTTTTGGTCTGAGTAACAGCACCTTATCATGCCGAGTGAAGTTGCTAGAACAACTGTAGCACATTTAGGATTTAGTGTTGATTGCCAACTGTCAATACTGTAGGGCAACTTTTCCAACCTCTCCTGCTCCTCAGTAAAATTCAGATTATAGTGTTGGTTCTTGAGACCTTTTTAGAATTTTATGTTATATGGAATTGTTTAAAAAAACCCACCAGAAGTGTATTTTAGATTACCACAAATGAGTATACTCTGTTTTGTTGTGTGAAGAAAAGGTTAAACTGTTTTATTTGTGTTCTTTAAAATGTTTTTCTCTGAAACACATGCTTAATGTTACTGTTGTACAACTAGTTTTTGCTTGAATCATTTCTGACATCAGATAAATAAATCTGCTGGGTTTACCCTTTTAGCTTTGTTTATATATTAAGCCATGAGAGATTTGCATGGAGCAGTTTTTTGTAGATATACTTGAATGCATAGTGTGTATCTTCAAGTATTGAATTCCTTATGCTATCCAGGTACTATCATGTATATAATATTAATATTATAAGGCCTATAGATTAAAAACAATAAACCTGTGGATTTAATATAGGCTGTTTATATATATATTATATATAGATGTGTACATTTCAAAAGGCAGAGGATAGTTGCAGTTTCCGCATTGTGGAGATTTCTGAGTAAAACGATTTGGTTCTCAAAAAAAAAATCCACGTTTGACTGAATCCACGACTCCTGATTCGGGAGTTGCTATATACATAATAAATATATATAAATATGGTAAGTGCTAAACTGATAAACTGAGAATCGATGAAAAGTTACATATACTTTGGGATTCCTACAGACAAATTTTATTTTGCAAGGAGAAACAAGTCTGTCTGGTTTGTTGCTTGAATTGCTGTTTATTCAGTGGTTTGTCAGAACATACCTCGCGTAAGTCTAACACTGCTCTTAGATGCAAGTCATGTTTCATTCAGAAAAAAATGCTTTAGTCATATAGATTTCCTTTCAAACTGTTCTTACAAAACTTCCCTGCCAAAGTGCACAAAGACAAGTGTATCAGCAAAAAATATCACAGAGCCTTAATCAAGTGGCAGAAACCATTTTGTGAAGCTATACCACACCTTATTTGTTTAATGTGCACAGAGGAATTATTATTTTTTGCATATAAACCCAGATTAGGGCCATTTAGCTACCTATATCTGCATCCATTTCTTCATATCTCAATTAAAGACTGTTTTATTCTTCATCTGATTCCTGCAGTAAAGCCTTCTGGGAACTGGAGTCAGCATTGCTGGTTTTCCTGAGGCCAATCTCTATACCTGTCCTATGCTTTCCTCCACATCTTGTTGTGGTCCTGGAGAATGGAAAACATAATTGTGTGTAAGACCCGTAGTGGCATTTTGCAAAATTATAATATTTGTGCTCTGTAGTCGATAGCGATTCCACACACGCTAATGACTACTCACCACCAGACAACACTGTAGATGATCCCCACGATCAGCAAAGATATTGCGTAATGCCAACAGTAGCACATGGTAATGAACATGACGTTATCATGGGTTTTCAGGTCCCATTCTTTCCCATTTAGAGGGTATAACACAAAACCAATCTGGTGAAGGAATCATTTGAGAGTGTTTAGATGTTCAGATGGGCCTTGCAAAGCAATTAAATGTACATTCACAACATTTTAGCTCATTAGGATCAGAAGAGCAAATTATTCAAAATACATCTATGACTCTGGGAATACCTGATAGAACCATGTGCCTTGCAGAATGGCCACACTGCTCCTAAATAACTCAAGCAGAACATTGTCCCGTATGAACACCTCGAGAATTGTGCTGGCTGCTCCACCAAAAACAGCCACAAGCAGCAGCGAATGAATGTGCTGGTCCAGAAGAGGCCGATTGTGTAAATGGAAATAGAAGAGGAACCCTAAAAACAGCAGATAAACATGGTGTAAGTGTATGAACTAGACACATGACAAAGGAGACATGGTGAACTTCTTTGTGCTGGTATCAATCAACTAAAATGTACTAATTCAGTAAATTTATATTTGTCATTTAGACTATTCTAAGAGATATTGTATTTAACATACATTGTTGCTTTCAAAAGCTCTGCATTCATTTTGGTTTTTACATTCCTTTTGAAAACACTAGCTGGCATTTTATGAAACTTTACGTTATAGACAATACACTGAAGTGAACCCACTAATGTCATTTTTTATTTTTAGAAATTAGTCCATATTTATACTGAGTTTGTCAGTCCAGCTTAGAAGTTTTTTTTTTTTGTGAGTGCTCTTAGTCTTCATCCAAAGGGTGACTATACAAAGATTCATCACTATATTCCTATAGTTACCACTTCTGTGGCAGAAAAGCCAATTACGATGTTGATATTACACAAAGTCATGAAATCACTGAATATTTACATTTATGGCATTTATCAGACGCTTTTATCCAAAGCGACTTCCATTCCCTACCTACAGGGGACAGTCTCTCCCTGGAGCAACTGGGGGTTAAGGGTCTTGCTCAGGAACCCAATGGTGGTGCTGTAGGTAGGATTCGAACCTGCAACCTCTTTGTCCGGAGGCAAGTATCCTACCCACTGAGCTACCACCACCAATAGACCCTACAGTACCACTAATATACAATACACCTCAAGCACACTTTTTTGTACCTTCAACAAAAAGAGCCAGAGAGAGGGCGAGACGATCAAGCCCAGCTGGGACAGGAAGCGGGGATGTGCTGAGAATGTCAGCAATGCCAGATATACCATAGAAGAGGTACATAGTGCTGTGCTGCCAGTTCATTAATTTCACCCAGTTTCCATTATAAAGGTGACCATGAGGTCCGTCAGGCACAAACTGCTCTGCCATGATGCCTAGAAGAAGATAACATGCTTATGATATGTTGTTTCTGACACTGGTCAAAGTGCTTCTAAAGCAAAGGCAGTTTGTCAGTAATTCAAAACCTGGTGGTGTGAATTCACTCACCAACAAAAGCAAAGAAGGTCTTCAGAACCCCCTCGATAAGATCTATTCTTTTGAAGAATAGAGGTAGGTTTTGCCTTCCACCATGCTGTCTTCTTTGCCAGGTGTGTCGCAGGGGGTATTTTACAGACCACCACAGGCCGAACAGCAGGAAGAATGTCCCGGGTAGTGCATGTCCTTTGAAGTTGGCCATCTTTTAGAATCTGCCTATAATGCTGAATTCAACACTACATTACAATCCAAAATGTAAAGTAAATACGTGAGCATGACAAATGGCATACAATGTATATTAAACTAACCACATTAACCACACCTCTGCCAAGCTATCTGTCGTTTGGGGGGAAAAAAATAGGCCAACCAAAAGTTCATCTGCTGGTGTCCTTCTATTGCCCCACAAGCCTTAGGAGCGATTATTGCCCAACACTTTGTGCAGTCCAAATCTTTTTACAGTGTTATAGTATGCCTATTTACATGCCCTGGGCCACGATGAGGTATAAGGGGTTTCCCCCCTTTCAGGTGTATGTTTTTTGCACCATCAGTTCAGGTGTTCATTTGTTTTGATAGGTCAATTAGCCACTACAAGCAAGCAGATGTCTCTCGAAACTTTTCATAAGCAGCCATGCCCTGCCCTGCCTCTCCTGTTTCATACGTGGTACTCTGTGTCCGCGTCCCCATACAAAGCGGCTATTAACAGCGTTCTGATCCAATGGCGTCGCACATTTTCAGATTGACAGTCTTCTAGCTCAATCGAGTTTGAGGATCCCACGAAGGCCCAATCAAATTTTGGCCCAATCTGATTAAAGCTTTAAATTGAATTTCATTAAACTGAAGAGAATTGAATTGAGAGACGGAGAGAGACCTGCATATGAGCAGAAAATAAAACTAATAAAAAAAATTTTTTAGTTAATGACCGAGGCTGTTTTATTTTAGCAGAACTTGCAGCAGGCTGTGCTTTGATTATTGATTATTATTAGTAGTAGTATTAGTATTAGTTTTATTTAATGTAATACAATATAATACATTTGTGTTGTCCTTATTCAGTCTTTCAGGTGCTATTGCATGGTTAAATCACTTTTATTACCTCTCCAAGACGATTTGTATGCCTGATGTTCTGATGCTAGCCCGATAAGCTCCGTTCCTGCTTCATATTTCAGACATTATGCACCAACACGTGGAAAGGGTGAGGCAGCGAATTTGCTTATGTTTATTATAACCCACAATATCGCCACCCGCAGGAAGAAAAAAGTGAAACAGTCAAGGCAGGGTGATTACATTTATGATTATTTTACTATATAAAATATTGCTCCCTTGCCATCTAAGGTGCCCCCTGCTGTCCACTTCATCCAAGTTTACAAAAGCAGCACTTCTGATAACCCTTACGAAAATTCACTGTGGTTTCCTATGATTTTATTGCAGTTTTTTGGGGCACGATAGTTTTACTATGGTACCCCATGGTACTTTGGTACTACCCATAGTTTTACTACGGTTTATCCATAGCACTTCATGGTAGCCTTGGTTCTACCATAGTTTTCATATACATATACCACTTCATAGTTACCCAAAAAAACATGAAAACCATGGTTATTTAATCATAGTAAACCAAAGTTAATTTTCGTAAGGGAAAGCTGTCAAAGGTTTCATGTAGAAAAAGAGATAAGAATATCTATATTTGCTCATCCACTTTCTCTCCTGACATCTCTCAGTCAGGATTCTGCAAACGTGGACATTTTATCAGAGAAACTTTTATTAGAAACTTTTATTAGTCCCACAAGTGGATCAAATATATATCCATTTATCCAGTTTGTACTTCAACTAATGAGATTGTCATGGTTAATCTGTGCAGTTAAGTTTCACTTTTGGACCCCGCCACAAATCCTGAACCAAACCTCCTTATATCTATACAATGTTTTCTTAATGTAAACAAAAATAAACCATCTGAATAGACCCTGTTAAAAAATATCTCACGGAGTGTCAGAATCACTTCCGTTTGCGTCTTGTGATTTGAGAAAGCACCTCCGACAAATTATAACATTTTTAAAATCAGATATTGTGTTACAGTAATGGGTACTTTAGTAAGTTGGTTTGTTTGGGTTAGCTATATATACTGTGTAGACAATGGGAAATATCCCGTATCCCCTTCGGAAATCTGATTTGAATATGAAAATATGTGTGACACAGACGGGAAGTGTTGCTGTGTTTGTAATGACGCTCAGTCTCACCTCTTAAAACACACCGCTTTAGCTCTTCTTTCTTCACTCACTTCTTACTGGTAGGTGTCCAGTTTATGAGCAGCATCAGGAGCTATACGTTTTTACCTGCTTTTTTCTGTCCTCTTTCAGACACGTAAAGTGCTAGAACTCACCTTCTGAAAACAGAAAACATAATCGCTATGTTTCCTTTCCCAAAGCAACGCGACTCTGCACTCCACTTTTCTAACAAAACAGGCCATTTACAGTCCCAATTAACTGATTTAATTAAAACAAAAAAAACAAAATGGTTCCAGTTTCCCTATTAATTGACTTGCATGTAATTATACTAGTTTGACAAAATGTTATTGTAATTCTCAGTTTATAAGTCATTAAAACACATAGGCTATGAATGAATGTGGGATATCAGTGCTCCATACCTGTGTACCTGTGCTTTCCTCCGTGTTGACAGGCTAGAGGAACCGGTGGAGCTTGCTCCTCTTCATTGCCTGTTTTGTGATGGAAACTGTCAGCCAGTCAGCCAGCCTGTGTGTGTGTGTGTGTGTGTGTGTGTGTGTGTGTGTGAATAAAACACAGCCCGCCCTACCTGAACAGGTGACTATGGCAGGTAAAGGGTTAAAGCAAATGCTCGCTGCTTGTTTCCTTAAACAAAAGGTTTAAAGCCCTTTATAGCGAGGCAATAAACTTCTTAATTAGGTCTGCATTCAGGTCAGCAGATCTAATTCTGCAGTTTTCTACAGTTCAAACAGTTTACTAATTACTCTTCATCTGTCTACAGGTTAAGAGAAGAAGCACATAGTTAAATTGATGGTCATTATAATGTCTAATTTCTCACAGAGGCTGGTTAATGAATGAGTTTGGGTCATTTTTGGTTAATGTGTAAACCATCTTCACGGAAGTTAACAGATGCAGCATACCATAATGAACAGAAACAGAGGGAACTTTGCTCCTTATCGCAAAATGCAGTTTTATTGGAGTCACATATGAGCAGGCCCCAGTGTTTTCCTAATGTGATCTGGACTTGGTGACGATGCCCTTTAGCAATAATGAATCTCGGTAGCTCTTATCTGCCAATCATGTTAGATCCAGGATGTTCCTTGTTCATGTAAACACAGGAATGTACAAAGTAAACAATTAACCTAAAATAGTTTCATTCTTGGGGTGGGGTGGGGTGGTGGGGGGGGGGGTGTTTTTAGTTGAAATATGTTGAAATATGTTTTATAAGATCTGTAGGCATTTTTTCTGGGTTGGTGTGAATCTTGACCAAGTCTTACTTTTATACAGAAGTCCAGAGACTAATGTGACGAGAAAAAAGGGCAATGTTTTCATGGAGATTAATAGAGAATGAAAGTCAGTCTGAATAACATTTTTCAAGCATAACACAAAGAAGACAATATGTACAATGAAATGGTCTATAAGAAAATTCACATACAGGCACTTTAAATTAGTAGACATGGTTGGTTAAAGTGAATTAAGCTGAGGAGGCATTTTGAAAAAAACTGAGTGTGAAATGTCATTCTAAAAATTAGGCTGATACATTTACAACTGAAATAACTTTTCAAACAGCTACAAAATTGCACAGAAAATCTTCTTCTCTCTGAAGGGATTTTCGGAGGAGGGCACAGGGGTCACCAGGGGATCTTCTTTGGCATGAGTTTCACAGTATGACATCAGCTCAGCAGCCGCTTTAGACACCTAAGCAAAGAAAACCAGTTGATGTGAAATTCACTACAGGAAATACGTACATCATTTCATATCTAAATATTCTACCAACATTACTGTCATCTGCTGCTTTTTTTAAAAGTATGTTTAAAAATATAGTATAGAATAAAACTGTAAGGTGTCTGTGAGGTTTTGCAGCATTGTTTCAGTAGTCGTTGTAGTGTCTACTACTGAATAGGTTCCCAGCACTGGGGCCCTCCTGCTCTCAACACACATGATCTGACTTATCAGCTAATTTGTGAGCCTTTTCTGGATTGAGGTTTGTGTGTTATAAAAGATAAACACTAAAATATGCAGGGCTATTTGACTCCAAGACCTGGGTAAAAAAACATAAAATATAGGTCTGTTATCTCACCATCATTCTGTCAATGTTCACTTCCAGTTTTAACTGCTCCACTGTCTTTCGGGCATCTGCAATCTTGGCCATGTTGTTGGACATTGTGCTCTCGTGGAAGCTGCTGTGTAACCAGAAGTGATTCTGATCAGCTGGTATAGTTTAATCCTATAACCAAAGGTTACATGTGAGTATTAAGTTTCTGTTGTAAGATTTTACCTTTTCCCAAACATTTTAACTGACAAAACTGTACCAAATTACTGTCACATAAAATACTTTAGAATTTTTTTTCAGCTGCCCTATAGATTATTTGAATGTTTTGTGAAGAACGAACAACTAAAAATGGTGCATAATGACCAAAGCATAATATCATGTCGACATAAATCAAAGTTTGGAATGTCTTTGTTTGTTCCTGTAACATTATTGTTTTTTAACGTTTTCTTTCAACAGCAATACCACATTCTGCTAATGCAATTCATTCTCTGAATCCACCTGAATGATGTCTTGAATAAGTGATGCTCCAGTTATGCTGAATATATACTCTGTTAACTTGCTTGTCTAGTTACATGACCTGATACCATATTATGTCCATTTATATAATGTTCTGTTATAATGTTCTGATAGAGGCTGGTCTGAGGTGGAGCAGCTGTAATTGTTTTGCAGAGGCTTCCTGGGTCTCAGCTGGTTGTGCACAGCAAAAGGCTCAGAGGGAGAACACAAGTAAAGGTATCCTCATGAGGCTCCCACTAACCTGCTTAGCATCCCCTGCCGCCAACACTTTAATACAGTAACCTTTTATCTTAAATGTAGCCTTAGCACTGCATAATAAATAAAACATTGCTTCCTTAAAAATTGACAGTATTTTAAATCCATGACTTTTAGTACCAGTGTCACTGACCAAACCATATACTTGTGCAACTGTGCAATTATCTTTAAAGCTTTTTCATGTTTCTTAGAGTTCCCCACAAAATTATAATTCCATGCCACCACAGCAGGAGGCTGCATAAAAGTCACAGTAACAATGTTCATAAAATATACATTTAAATATTGTGCATTTCCTGGTATTGTAATACTACGACACAGAATGCATAGTTCTGAAGCACAGTGTGTTTTCTTCCCAGTAGCATGTACATTCAGTATAAGAAAAACACCTATGCTCTGTTTACTGTAATAAAATGCTTTCAAGACTTACCACTGCTGAAAACAAGGACTCTTGGATTACTACCTGTAGAAACTGAGTATTGCCCAGTATATTCTCAAGCTTACAGGAGAAAATGAGGAGACAGTGAGGAGTTAAGTGGGGAGGAGGGATGGAAAAGGTTGCCTCCTCTCATAATTAGCTTTTATTCCTCCCCCATATTGGGCTGCATAGGTAAGTCCCAGACTTCATGTGGTGTGACCTTCTATTGAATGTATCCTGTACAGGGATGTGTGGCAGACATCAGTAGGAAATGCTGTGTTTTTTATATTATATATTCTTTAAACACTATGCCAAATGTTTAGCTAATATTCTTGTAAGGAAAAGGGTAATTGTTAAAAAAGTAAAAATACAAATCTTTTTTTTTCATAGCAATATAGGTCCAATCAGTTTATAGTCTATAATGTCTTTGAAATGTAACCATAGAAAAATACTGATTTTTTTTTTACAGGCAAATGTGGTTAAAGAAATACTATCTCTAATAGCCCAAGGCTTATGAAAGTCACCAGAGATTTAGCCGGTACTTACATGTGATCCAAGACTCCTGTTACTCCTGTGAGTGTGTCTTTAGAAACATCTACATTATAACAAATTATAACAGATGTGTGAAATGTTCTTGCCTGTTGAAGGCCCGATATCCCACATTTTTCTTGCATTTTACTTCTTTTGCTGAGGTACACATATGTGTTGTATGTTCCAAAAACAGTCATGATTATGTTTAACTATATCTTTTTCAGCCTCTTATTATCCACTTATACACTATCAACTTTCCCAAACACTTGTAATGTAATGTAAATTGAACTGCCTTTCTTTCCATTCCATTACAAGCTCAGTTAATTAAAAGCATGTTTTATGTGGCTTGTTTCCTTAAACAGATCTCTGTCACTATTGTCTGACTGCAGAGCTTAAATAATGTCAGATGTTCAGATGGCTAGTTCTCAGTCATCTACTTTCCTACTCACTGGGCCAGTAAACACTTACCACAGCAGTCAACAGTCAAAGATGGTGAAGAAATAGTCTCTCTATCCTGTTCTATATCTTGTCTAGCGTTAGTTGTGCATCTCACCATGGGAGGCTTCAGTTTTACCATGGAGCTTTAATGTCAACTGCCTCATTAGCTGCTGTTTTCATTCATTTATTGGTCTGCATCACAGCACGGAGGAATGGCTGCAACAGGCTGTAGAGAAATCCACACAATTTGGCTTTATCTCTTCCACAAGAGCACACATGTCCACTGTTCATATCTAAAACACCTTGCTAGTGTGTGACATATTGAATAATGGAATTAGTTTATTTCATGTTTGTAATGAAGCTAAATGTTTAATTTAATCTAAATTTCTATTGAATACTGACATTTTAACAGAACGGAGGGAATACTAAGAAACAGTTGATGAATGCTGTTTTATTTTACGGATGAACAAATTCTGTTTAGCACAGTAAAGCTGTAGATCAGGTGATTTCTTAAGTAGGTGAAATGAATCAATTAAGCCAATGCACTTTAAATTTGATAGCGGAATTAGTTTATTTGATTGCTCCGACCACACACAGACTGACAGCTTTTGATTTCAGTCTCTCTTCCTTCATCTCAAGCTCCAACAGGCTCTAGCACACACAGTAGAATGCAGAGATGCTATTGTCCCAGTTTCCGAATAGGCCCTTCTGCACGTCTTTAAGGCGGTATTGAATGCCAGAGGAAAACTTCCTCTTGGTTCCATTCTTCTTGATGCGGGACCACACTGTCAGGGTGCAGAACTTGTTCACCACCAGAGATGATGCACGGTTGTTCCAGCGCCATGGGATAATTGGGACATCGTCATTGGGGAAGATATTAAGGTACTCTCCTCCACAGCTTTGGTCATAGTAGTAGTTACTGTCCTCAAACAGGCGAGCACACAGCTTGTTGCCTTCAGGGTCTTTCAGGGTGCTTGGTTCTGGACACTGTGCGTCCAGGCTATGGAAGCACATAGCACAAAGGAGAAGAGCAGCTGCCACCTTCATGATTTCGGTCTGACGAGCGAATAAGGCTGCAGGTGCAGATGCAGCATTATATACACAGAGCTGTTCCTTGCCTCTGATTGGTGTGTGAATGTCCACATAAGCAAACAGATGGGATGAAGGTTACACATGGGAACTACAACACAATGTTCAATTACATCTTTAATCAGAGAAACTGATGGACTGATGGTATTGTACTTATTAACCCATTAGATAAAACATTTAATTTATGTGACATGTAGCGCAGATAAGATCTGTGCCAGGTATTATATTATGTTTATTGTAAACATTTATACATTTTAGCCCTGTGATATTTAATGCAAAGACACAGGTGTAAGTGCAACAGGCAGTAATGCTCAGCTTGAAACAACACTTAACTGGACAATGCAGAGTCAGGTAACATTAACATAATTCCAGTGACTGCTACGTGCTTGCAGTTCCTGTGCAAATCACATATGGAATCAAATATGTGTCTATATGACATTGTCATTTCTTACATGTCATGATTGTGTCAGTAACTGCTAAAAGTCATATTCTGCAGTCCAATCTGTAACCATTACAGCACCTTTAAGATGAGGAGTAACTTTCATGCCAGCCAGAACCACCTGCAAAATTTCCCAGTTGTGACTGCAGAAAACGAGAAAATGTGTTGTAAGAATTCTGCAGGGTAAAGCATACACCCTCTATTTTCAGTCTCTATTTTTAACTCTGCTGATTTGAAAATTTGCTACGTGCAGTCTTATCTTGCGCTCTGATGCCTCAAAACCTTCAAAAAACAAGTTCAGTCCAGCAGGAGACAAGGTAAAAGTTCAGTGACATTCAGGACCAACCCCTGTGTCGGCTCTAGCCTTCTCCCCACCCCAGGGCTCGCAGATGCGTTCAACACTAAACGCTGTTTTCGAAAGTGCATTTTTTAGATGAAAATCAGATACATTTTAAGTGACCTCATGTCAGTGCGAATGAGGGGAAAACATTTTTCAAAATTTTGAACACTAAATGTTCAGCCCAAACCTGATATAATCTACAAAAAATATATTTTGTAGCATCTAAAATAGAGCCCAGCTCTGAAAAATTACAGTAACCAGTAGCAACCAAACTGTTCACAAAGCAGACTGATCTCTCCTCAAACACAAAACACCTAAATCTGCTCACAAAACAGACTTTGGGTAAAGTAATCTACTTTATGTTAGATGTCGCCAAGTCGATGAAATAGTTAAAGGCCTTTGGAAAACCGCCATTAATTTTCTTATTTTCAGTATAATCAAATATAACGTGATCTATGGTCAGCCAAAATGAGAGGAAACACGTTTTATATTATATTTATCTTTGTTTATCTATATATCTTCTAATAATCACATAATTATAAAGTGATCTGAGATCCGTGTGATTTTGAGGTGACCAATTTTTTAAATATTTTTTTTAGGTCGTCATCTAATATTTAGAGAAATATAAAGTGATCTCATAAGCGCTAATGTAGGCAGACCCGTTTTTAATTTGTTTATATTTAGAAAGTCATCCAATATTAAATGGTATAAAGTGACTTTTTCTATATTTATCTTTATTTGCAGTCTGAGCAAATAAAGTGATCTTAGATCAGCGTGATTAGGTGGCGCGTGTTTATTTTTTTTATTTATATTATTATTATTTGATAGTCATCTGATAATCAGAGACATATGAAGGCATATGAATCGGTGACGCAATTAAAAGCGTGTATAAACCACCTCTATAAAAAAATATATTTTTTTATTTTTGTCTGATGGTGCCCGTGGTGTGAGGAGGTTTCGTCAGAGTGACGCGGGTTCCGCTGCCGTGTGGCGGGTTTTCTGCTGGAGGGAGAGAGAGAGAGAGATGGACGTGGAGATGAAAGAAGCGGAGGGCGAGCAGGCTAATGAGGACACGCAGAATAAAAAGGAAGATGCCACCTCAAAGCTAACGACCAGTACTTATGAACTGCCCTGGTACCGTGAGATCGTATATCGTTGTGTCGTGTCCTAATGCAGTAAAGTGAAGCCAGAAGGTGGTAATGGAGTCAGTGTTGGTAGCTTAGCAGTCTGATTAGCAGCTTCAAAAGCAATGGTGATTTGTAGACTCACAAAACATAAATATGTACTTATAATCGAGCATCGAACACTTAACAAGCTGGAGAATCGTTTACTGAAATTCTGAAATAGCTATCTTCTGTAAATAGTGCAATGATCGTAGTGTTAGTTCAAATTAGCCAGCTGGGCAAGACAATTGAGGCACCAAATACTGCATTGATAGTTTGTTTTTGAGTTTCAGTTAACTAAATATTTGGTTATTGCATTTGTCATTTAGGGTTGAAAAATACAGACCTATGAAGCTAAATGAGATCGTCGGGAATGAGGAAACGGTCAGCAGACTGGAGGTAAGTAAACAAAATCACTTGCTTAAGTTACCACCTACCACCACATTTGAAATAAATATTTAAGTATATCTCTTTTTTTTACTGTGCTGTTGGACAGGTGTTTGCCAGGGAGGGGAATGTACCCAACATAATTATTGCTGTAAGTACAGCTTGCATTTCACTTGTAGGTTACATTGAACGTGCAACTGAACAGTCAGATTAAATATATCTGATATATCCTAATTGTTTCTGTTTGTAGGGTCCCCCAGGCACTGGGAAAACAACAAGTATTTTATGTTTAGCCCGAGCTCTTCTAGGCCCTGCAATGAAGGATGCTGTGCTTGAACTGAATGCCTCAAATGACAGGTAAAAACAGAATGTAACTTTATAATACAACTGTCCTTAGTCAACTGTACTTATTCATTAGAAAATCAGCTTCAAATGGCATGGCAATTTACATAGATTGCTTTTATCATGTTCTTTGTCTTAATGTGTTAGTTGCAAGTTGCACCGTGATTATATTCATGCACCCTTTCAGTTCATCTTAAGCACCTCCGTGGATGTCCACACAACACTATGCCTAAAATAATGATGAGTTAAAGATATCAGGATAGTATCTTGAATATAGATGGAATTTCTTTTTTTTCTTGACAGTTTCTGTTTAACACTATAAATAAAGCAAACATTATTACTGTTTTAATTTATTTCAGAGGTATTGATGTTGTCAGAAACAAGATTAAGATGTTTGCCCAACAAAAAGTTACTCTTCCTAAAGGGCGTCACAAAATCATAATTCTGGATGAAGCTGACAGGTAATTAATACATAAGTTTGATACTTGTATTCAGGTTATGATTTATCTAAGTATGTATAAGTGGAAGTTCTTTCATTTTTGTCTTTAAATAAGCATGACTGATGGAGCTCAACAGGCTCTAAGAAGAACTATGGAAATCTATTCTAAGACCACACGATTTGCCTTAGCCTGCAATGCATCAGACAAGATTATAGGTGAGTACAGCCTGTTTTTGGATGTATGACATTGACTTAATGGGGAGTTTTTGCTTAAAAATGCTCTGGAAAATGGCTGAATGATGGTGTGATTTTGATCCGCAACCCAGAGCCAATTCAGTCCCGTTGTGCAGTGCTGCGATACAGTAAGCTGAAAGATGAGCAGATCATGATGCGGCTAATGGATGTGGTGGAGAAAGAAAACTTGCACACCACCAATGATGGCTTGGAAGCCATTATCTTCACTGCCCAGGGAGATATGAGACAGGTCAGTCCTGAGCAGTTCATAAGGCTAAGACATAAGATGTTTGTTGAATCATATTTTTGTTATAACATTTGTTTTGTATGTCTAGGCACTGAACAACTTGCAGTCTACACATTCTGGATTTGGTTTCATCAACAGTGAAAACGTTTTTAAGGTTGGTCTTAGATTCCTCATCTTTCTAACATCCATGCATCTGTCGTGTCTAGAGGTGATGCCTACGGTTTGAATATGTACCCCCTATATCTGTCTAGGTATGTGATGAACCACACCCACTACTGGTAAAAAACATGCTGGAACACTGCGTCAACACTAATATTGACGAGGCTTACAAGGTATTGTTGCCAGTTTATTGCATTTATACTTTATTAGAAGTACATTTGCTGAAAATGTAAACCCATATCATACATATTTATTATTTTTATATTCTCACCTAATAGATAATTGAACAGCTTTGGTCACTTGGCTATTCTCCTGAGGATATAATAGGGAACATCTTCAGAGTGTGTAAAACATTCCAAATGCCAGAGTACTTGAAACTGGAGTATATCAAGGTAAGAAGCATAATTTTGATATTTGCAGTACACTGTTTTATTACCTTGTCAAGCTCAGTGCCTCATCAGTGATTTAGAGATTTTGGTAATGGGCACTTTATAAATCCACTCTTTGGGGGAATATGGCATTTGCATGATCTTTTTGGCCTGACATGTATTGGCATGCACAACTGAAGGTTTTTTTGTCAATATATAATAAACTGCTTTTGTTATTTGAATGTGCTGCTTTTTTTCGTAGTGCAGTTTGGATTGCTAAGCACTTGAGTAATGATTAAATAATGTGTAACAGTTTCAGCCTTAAATAAGTTGTTTTTGCATAATTTTAACAGAGAATTGAAGAATCAGTAGAAGAAATAATACTAACTTTAAGGGGTTAAATGGTGATTTTTGCCCCTGGATTTGATCAGTTTGAATAAATAATTTCATTTTGAAAGTCAATCTACTGGCATTTACAAACAGAAACTATAGGACATAATCACTGCTGAGTCTTGATGTTTTCACTGTAGATTTTGGTGCGCTGATGCCTCACTGTTACTTAGCTGACTTCACTAGAGTCTGGAACTTTTAATTAAGAAGTTCCTTTCACCAGAGAAATTTGCTTTAGTGTCTCCTTGCAATCCAGTCTTTTGTTATTTTGCTAGAATATTTTTGCTAGATTATTTTTCCAAAATTTAAACATTTTACCTAACGTACACATCGAATGCATTGATCTTCACATCTCATTTCTTTTCACAACATATATCTGATATTTGGTTACCACAAAAAAGAAAGCACATTCAACCACACTTTTCTGCTTGGGGTGTGTAGATATCCTGTCTTGAATGTAATGACCTCTACAATAGCATGTCTAAACACAATTTTGTGTTTAATTGAAAGTTTAATTGAGCATTTCAACTTACAATTTAATAGGAGCTTGACAAAACTCTTTAAATGCATTTTTGAAATAAACGTATAGTAATCCCCCACTTTTCACAGGGTTTACATTCTAAGAGCACCTGCGTATAGTGAAAAATCGTTGTTGTTTTGGTAAAAAAAAAAAAAAAAGCCTATTTTTATACTGTAAATGCTAAATATGCTCCTAATATGCTCCCAGAATGCTTTAATTTTATTTTAAACTCATTTTAGTACATTACCCTTTAAGAAAATGTTAAAGTAAACCTGTTCACCTCTTTTAATTAAAATTCCCCACTGAGGTATGCAACTCCGAAGGTTGCTGAACAAAAGTTTTGGGACACCATGGCGAGGTTAATGGTTTTTGGGGAATAAGTCCTGATCTACTCAGGCTAAAAATACAAATGAGTGCTCGTTGGAAAGGTCTTCTGGAGATTAATTGAACTATCTTGTTTAAAGTATCTGAGTGCTTTCACCGTGGAAAGCGCACTGGCTCAAACCTGGTGTGGAAAAAAAAAGTGTGTACTTTTGTGTATTTATCTGTTTGTTATGGATAATTCTTTTTTTTTTTTAAACGAGAATGCCTATAGTGCAGTTCCTACACCAAGGCTGATTTGTCATATGGTGTATTATATTATACTCCATATAGATTTTTTTTTTCTTCATTTTTTGTCTTTTCCAGGAGATTGGCTACACACACTTGAAGATAGCAGAAGGAGTAAACTCCCTCTTGCAAATGGCTGGACTCCTAGGAAGACTCTGCAGCAAGACTGCTGCACCTGATGCCAGCTAAAAACCAAGATCTTCTTTGCCGTAATGTGCTAAACGTTTGCAACAGGAATATTTTGTAGAAATGCCTTTAAATGTAAATACTTTAAAATCATTAATAAAAAATGACAACTTTTCAGTTCTTGTGTGTGTAGTTTGGTGGTTGTGTTTTCTGAGGGGAATGCAGAACTACTAGATTTAGAAATTATGTCCTTAGTGGTTAACAGTATACCTTCACTAAAAGTCGCCCACATTTAGAGGTTAAATATTTATAGTATCTCAGTTGATGACAAGTTCTGAAAATTGCATAATATTGCTTTGTAATTTTAGTTTCTTTCACACATTTCTTGGGTATATTCTGTGGTATTTGGTGAATAACAAGCTCACTTTATTAAACTATTGTGAAATAATTTTTTGAACATGTGCTTAATGAAGTAAAATGTGTTGTAAGCATGTGTTGTAAACTTTTCTGTGTAGTGACATTCACAGTAGTTTAAAACTTGCTTTGTTTTACAGAACATATTTATACAACATTTCACAAGAAAAAAATTCTTTATTCCTGATCTAACCAGCTGACATGAAATAAAGCTATACGGGATTGCCTATAATACTCTTAATACATTAACTTCAAAGTCATTACGATGCAGGTACTTGGTTAGTCCCCTTGGGCGTTCACATAATCTGGTTCATCTGTTCAAAAGATAAAAATCTGTGAGATTCAGTGTTTCATATTCTTTGAAGGGTAGAAATATCATTAAACACAAGGATTAATCTTTAGTTCATTACCTTCGTCTTTTTCTTCGTTATTTAGAAATGGAGCGTTTTCATAATCTTGGCTGTCTGTTATCACACAGGTAGAACAAACATGTAACAGTGCAGAACGCTTTAAACTGTCAGTTAAGCTATAATTGTGCAAATGTCATTGAGATACACCTTTCATCTAACAAGGAAATTATAATAAAGAGCAATCCTCAGAAACTCCATCATTTTAGAAGAAAACACCGGAATCTTTCAAAGTACTTACCAGAGTCATGGTCAATGTCCTTTGTTGGAAATACGTTCTCATATGCACCTATGTCAGTATCTGAAGTACAACATTAAAAAGGATGTATAAAACTGCATATACTGCCTTAAACATACTCTGTCTACAGTCTACATGGGTGGAAACTTTAAAAAACATGACCTTTTACTTTGTTCACCTGCAGTTAGAGCAGAATTTGTTCTCTCTCTAATCTTTATCTAGTTCTCACATGTCGTGGTTTCTCATGACCTTTCCATCAGCGCCACAAGGCCTTGCTGACAACTTTGTTTCTCCTCCCATTTAAGTACATGATAGTAGATGGTAAAAAGGCCAAATGACAAAACAATTTTGAAGTTTATTTGAGGCTCCTGCTTACCATTATCTGTAAGCTCTTCTGGTAGATTTGTGTATGGTGGGGTTGGAATTGGATCTCTAAAAGTAAGTCACAGTACAGTATGAACAGCAAATGTGTATTTATAACCTTTACTACTTTCCTCTTACACCAAGTGATGATAAAGTCTACCTACACGTAAGTTGGTTCCAGGCTACCGAACATTGCTTTCGGTTGTGGAGGGAGAAAAAATTATATTAATGCATATTTTATAGAAGTCTGAAATAAAAAAGGAAGAGTGAAATATGCACATACTATTTGGAATGTTCTGGTAACTGCTTTGCGTGTCCCGAACAGCTGTTGGGATAAATATTGGGAATATAATATATTGAAATATGTACAATTCGGCAATATAAGCTTATACATAACCAGACACTTTATTCATATTTGACAATGCTGAAATGACAAAGTAGCCTGCTTACCGTGTGGTTGGACAAGTGATTCCTGTGTAATTTGCCTATAATAAGGTGAATAAAATATAAAAAATTACAGTTTCTATAGAGAGCATTACAGTGGTCGTTAGTAATCTATGTAATACTGACAAAGGATAACCAGCAATTAAGACCACCTAAATATAAATTAACATATATCACATTTTTTCACATTCACAGCTTTTGGACATATGTCACAGTGAAACAAAAAATCATTTCCGTTCCATTTCAGGCCGTACTTCAGGGGAAAATAAGTATTCTGTTTTGCTTATTTAATATAATTCATGTATGTATGTTTTTACCTTCATTGACTTCTGGTTCTTTTATGGGCAATAGAAATATGAACTAAACTATATAAGCACAAAGATACTGTTGCTGCCAAAACAAAACCTTCTAATTCCATGTATCTTTTTTTTATAATTTTTTTTTACATTATTTTCTTACATTACCATTTGACAGATGTGGTTAAAAAGTACTTGAATAGCTTCTATTACATTAAACATGACAATTTCCCTTCCACTGGAATGTTACAGGTGTTAAGCCCTTTCACGTTTTGTTCTGAAAGTGATTGTGTTAAAAAAGGTATTTTGCTAAAATATTCAGACACCACAAACTAATAGCATTAGTACTTTATTACCAAGTTGTCGCTGGTAATTACAAGTCTGAGATATCTACAGTACGAAGTAATTACTTTAGTTTTGGCCCATCCTTCTTGTGAATTTACCTTCTTTTTCTAAGACTGTGAGAGTCCCAGTGAAGGATTCATAATAGCAAAATCCTCCATACATTTTTTAATGAGATTTAAGTCAAGATTTGTCCATACAAGGATCTTAAAAGGGGTACACATCTCCTTAGATTCCATTTATTGGCTGATGACAGTTCCCACTTGCATAATGTAGAACTTTAGGAAACTCTGTCTTTGTAAGGATTGCTTCTTGTTGCGTGAAATCTTCCCACGTTACACATGGCGCAATTTGCATGAAGACTTTTGTGGCATTCACAGTTTACATAATTTCATTAAAAAAGTTCATAATTTGAACTTTTCCATTTATGTATTTTTAACATGTTTACATTCATGAATACACAACTTTTTTTCAATAGATGTTGTGTCTGTAATTGTAGTGGATATATAATGGTAATTTATTAAAAAATGCCTAAATACTTGAACCCCCTCATTGTTTTCTTGAGGATAATGTGTCTTTGGGGGTCTTTGAACTAGCTATATATTTTTAAGTAGTTCTAATTTGCAAACTTTTAAATAAAAGGAAAATATTTTTTTAATATGTTTTAAACTGTAGCTGATTCACTCAACTTGGCTAGCAGTTATCATATTCTTTTAGTCAGTCATATTTTAGAGTAATAATAAGGCTCTCAGTATCACATGTAGTGCTGATAAAAACTTCTATGTTAACAAGATTGTCAGACTGCTATTAATGGCCATGCCTTAGGAATAGGTAATCAGCTAACCTAGTAATTATTTAACTCATTAATCTCTATGTTTTGTGACTACCACCGTTTACCGTTTAAGTGTTCCACAGCATAAAACAATGTTTCCATTATTGTCTTTAAAGCAAAATGTTTGTGGACGTGATGTCCCACCAAATGGACATAAACAACCAAAGCATTATACTAACCAATGTAATTGTTTGGTAAAAAATGTTTTGTTGACTACCATTTTTAAACATACTGTGTGACATTAAAACTGTAAGTGGGCTTAAAGTGTGTGCTTTTTAGTAATACAGACTGCTGTTTGAAATATTAGAAAAGGGTAAAGATGATAGAGACACTATCCTAGTACATTACCCCAAGCTCTGAGACATCTCTGTGGTTATCTGGTTAGGTCTTGTCACTGTAAAATAATTACAGTCATTATTAACAATGCAAAGGAATCCACATTTCCCTTCTTACTTCTTTATACCTTTTTGACAAAACAATATTACCTGTACTTTTAAGAAAATAACATTTTCACCAAATGTCAATTATCTATAAATATTTTCCTGCTCTGTTTTCATTGTCGTGTGAATATATATATATTTCATTGTCGTGCGAAAATCTCTCTCTCTCTCTCTCTCTCTCTCTCTCTCTCTCTCTCTCTGTATCTCTCTCTCTCTCTATCTCTCTCTCTCTCTCTCTCTCTCTCTCTCTCTCTCTCTCTCTCTCTCTCTCTCTCTCT
>JBBPDE010000021.1:4868062-4888001 GCA_037974605.1 Nannopetersius ansorgii | reverse complement strand
TATGGCATTTATCAGACGCTTTTATCCAAAGCGACTTTCATTCTCTAACTACAGGGGACAGTCTCCCTGGAGCAACTGGGGGTTAAGGGTTTTGCTCAGGAACCCAATGGTGGTGCTGGAGATAAGATTCGAACCTATGACCTCTTGGTCTAGAGGCAAGTATCCTACCCACTAAGCTACCGCCACCCTATATCAATCAATATCAATCAATAGATCAATCAATAGTTGAACAATTATACAGATATGGAGTGACCAATAGTTTGTGGCCAATAGTATCAGGGGGACAGATGCACGGGGGATCTCTCTTGAGACTGAGAACACCCACTGTGCTATTTCTGGTCTTTTGGCAGAAGTCCTTGTAGGCTTTGGCATTAAATCTCAGACTCCTGTATATTTGCCTTAACAAATATAATCACCACAGAAAATATGTGAAATTTAGAACTGGCTGGATCAGAGAACAAGAGCAGAGACAATAAGAGTGTCCTCTCAAACAGAAGGTGGGGGAGGCATCTGTGAAATAAGGAAACTACTGGACCACACATTTTGAAAAGATTGCAATAAATAAATTAATAAATAAAGAAGGAAACTACACTCAGATCAGGGCTCTCTGAAATATCCTATAATATAACTGCAACAATCAACAATACATAGTTTAATAATATTTATTTGGCATTGACAATTGGCAATGACAGTATATCTTCAAATAATACACTATAAAGTTTTCTGCAGCAGTAGGCCTTAAATTTATTTTTTTTTAAGTGGGCCTCCAAAGCTGACAGAGCCATAATGCGTGTTATGTGCAATCATGGAATTCGACGTGACTACTGTGGCGGTCTGACTAAATGACACAACTGCATAATTAAACAAAACAAAAAAAAAAAAGTAAACAAAACTGCATAATTTCAACACTCACTTGGAAGCCGTTTATCATTTGGATCTCTAAAGTAGTGCAGGCAAAAAGAAAAGTGTCTACATTGTCTGAGCTGCTTTTCTTACAGAGCAGACAGGAGTTAGATAGAATGAGCTGATATCATATTTCATGTACAGTCTCAAACAGCAGAGGGAGTTCATGATCAGGACGCTGGACAGCGCTCCACGTCTAGGTTGATGAAAACCCTCCTGTTGTCCCACGGATGTCCTGTCCAGTTTCTTCAGCATCCATCACTGACAGTGCAGGAGGGCCTGTATGTACAGAAAAGGGGAATTGTCTTTTTTATAGTCAACAGTGGGAGGTGGGCTGCTGTGCGTCAACATGGAACTCCTTTCTGGAGCAGGAAATAGAGAATGATGTTAATACGGGATAGCATTGCTGTTAGTGTTCATTGGTGCATTTCTGTATATTTACAAGTCCCATGTAGTTGTACATCTCCAGGTTATCATGACACGGCAACGGCCTCGAGGACCTCTTTCGCCGTGCCCTTCATGTCCCCAGGCTGTGTGGGCAAAGTGGTAGGTGGATTATAAGGTCTCGCGCACTGCTTGCCCGGGTAAGCTGGCCCGTGCACAGCCTCGCTGGATGCGGGACGCACGATGGTGCAACGCCCCAGGTCCGGCTGGTCTCTGGCGGGGACGGGGTTGCAGTGGTCCCTCTCGTACTCCTCCTGCGCCCTTTCGATTTTCCTTCTCTTCATCTTGCCTTTGTGGCAGTGGTGTGTGGTCAGAGACAGCGCCACAATGGCCAGGATCACGACGCCGAGCAGGCTGAGCGCAGAAGTGGAGGAGAAAGGCGGCAAGAGCTGCTCAACTTTCTCCGCGCGTGTGGCGTTGCTGTCGAAACCTCCGCCGAAAGCCCCGCTCTGCACTGCCCCTGAGCTCATGGCTAGAGGGCTGAAGGGCATTTTAAAACCCCAACTCTGCGTGCGCTGTGTCAACTCTTGAAAGCCCCAGGACGAAGCTCGCTCTTGTAGGAAAGCCCCCAGTGGTGACGTTTTTACGCAGAGGACCCCACAGGACAGCCTCGGAAACAAAACAAAACACGAAAGAACAATCAGCGCAGATTGTAAGTGAGAAAAATGCAGCACACTCTCACTACATTCAGCCATAACGAATCAATAGCACCTGCAGGAGAAGCAGGAGAAACTCTACGCTTTAAGTGATCTCGCTCAGTTTTCGGCGGGATCTTACCTTATCACAGCGTCTGGTCCCAGCAGCGCGCGAGCTAACATCCAACACGCGCGCGCACACGCGGTGGTTTGAGAATCTCTCAGACCTCAGCCCGCTCGACGCCGGATCGCTGACGTAAAGCTCCTCTAAAACCATCTGGTCCAGCAGGTAGTGAGACCAGTAATCGTAGAGACAAACTAAACCGGTAAACCGACACCTCCTGATAGGTCTTCAGCGGCCCGTTTCAAACTAGTTAGACAGCCACGATAAAAGACTGCAGAGTGCACCGAGCTGCTGGATGAGGCTGAGACCCTGTTCAATCAAAGTAGAGGCGAATGAGACCTCGAGACTGTCTGTAAGGAGGCGCTGGTGTCGCTGTCCAGTACTGAAATCCTCAACAGCTCGAGTTGGAGGGCTCAAACTCATGAAGGATGCTGGACATCCATATAGAGAGAGCATCTAAAGAGAAGTAATTTTTTAAAAAAGCGATAAGTTTACACACACACGTCTGCATATATATATAAACGTATTTATATGTACATTGTGTGTGTTTATTGGAATGCAGACGAAATACTATAGCTATTCAGTTCTTCCTTTAATTAAACCAGATGAGCTGCAGTAACAGCCTCTACTCTTCCGAGGAGGCTTTCCATTAAATGCTGGAACATTGCTGTGATGATTTGGAAGCAATTAGGCACAAGAACATTACTGACATCTGTAGACGATGGTGAATTATTCTGCATCATCACACCAATTCATCCCAAAGTTGTTCAGTGGTGCTGTGTCTGCATTCCAGCATCACAGCCTAATGCTAAGGGGTCTCACACCTTCTATTTAACACCTGACATTGAGCATTATGATCTCAGATTTTGATGCTGCACTAATTTGGAGCATGTGGATACTTTTGGATCCATTGTTTATATATTAGGCAAATATGGTGCCATAAGCACTCATAATTTCTCACTAGCTGTTAAACACAGATATTCTGTTCTTTAGCCCCTCTTCAGAAATTGACACTTTCTTTCCTGCCATTCATCTATTCATGCATTTTTAGGAACCAGTCTTGTGCCACCTGTCCTGCTAATCTAGATCAATCAAGCATTTAAAACAGACAAGCATAGACAGAGCACTAAACTAGACCATGGTCATTTAAGCCCATTCATAATACACACCATTAGTGGTTTTTTTTTTGCTGCTCCAAGGCAAAATATAAAAACCCCTTCACTTCAGTGATTACACTATTTTGGAGGCAAACCTCTTACACTTTTTGTGAGGCTGCTAATGATTGAAACTCCGGTGAGAAAACACTGATTCATTTCACTTGACTGA
Source organism: Nannopetersius ansorgii (assembly GCA_037974605.1). Lineage (NCBI taxonomy): Eukaryota > Metazoa > Chordata > Actinopteri > Characiformes > Alestidae > Nannopetersius > Nannopetersius ansorgii. Next base: position 4,884,569 of record JBBPDE010000021.1, on the reverse strand, counting down.
ATTCATGATAACATCTCTAGATTCAATACACACATCTCAGGAGTCTTACACAAGCCACTTCACAAACTTCATAAAGTACATTGTTTTGGGGGCTATTATCACAGTGTGCCATTGATGGTCATTGAAGGAGCGGATCCAAAATAAACCCCTGCTGGACCATTGTACTGTGGTGAGCCAGCTCATCTCCTTTTAAGAGAGACTGTTGTGGACCTAAGGCAAGTAATTATCCATCTCAAAGCACTCATTCATAAATCAAGTGTCTCATGCTAAGGCACAAGTCCTGTGTGGTTTTACACAAAAAAATAAATGTGTGCATACATTTCAGGTTTACCAACACCTGCTTCCTCAAAATGGTTACTGGAATGCCTATTACTTAAAAACACTAAGTCTGCTGAAAGGAAGGCTGGCAAAATGTCCTTTTCTATTTATGAAAGAGAGGGTGTTCATTAGCTCTAATGATTGTGTCTTCCCAATATGCTTGTCAGGTGCAGAACTGAACCATTCCATGCCCTTCTGTGCTGTTATAGCTATTAGAGCAGAGAAATAGTGTTGAGGGAAATGGCTGTCGAAGGCAGAAAGCAGGGGCTCCAAATAAACTCACATCTGTGATGGATGACTGTGCACCCACAAACACAAAACACAAAAAAAGTCACTCCAGGCCCCTTGTACATAAACACTGTGTTTGCCAGGCCCGTCAACAGTTCCGACTCACAGTTTCCTTTGGGAATCTATTTACTTCAGAGATTAAACTGTTACAGATATTAAACTGTTTTTCAATTGATTTGCAGACATTAAGCGTTCAAGCGAGAGATAAAATTCGCACCTCAGCCTGAATGATGCGCAAGAATAGCACCAATGTGATTTCGAGAGTAGCTGGGGTCAAAAAACTAATCTGGTCATTGGAATCCTTCAAGGCAACAATTCTATGGCCATCCCTAAGATGTCATCAAAGTCACATGCTACCAAGCCACAGCAGAGAGTCTGCTCTTCACATGTGAAGCCAAAGCAAGGCCTCTCTAGACATTAGCTGGCTGAATGTAGATCATTAAACACTTGTGAACTTACTTGTGAAATACTAACTGGTGAACAAGAAAACCAAGCCCAGAGCCAATCTTTTCTACTTCAGTCTCAGAAGGAAAATGAGTAAAAACACAGCATGTATGCTGAATAGAAAGATGCCTGGATGTTCATTCAAGACATAATAAAAAAAAGTATGTCATCAGCAAAGCAGGATATTTCACATCTTATTGCACTTTGAAGTCAATTGGTAGTGGCCATGTAAATTCCTGACTTCTGGTGAGATAAAAAAGAGATAAAAACACAGAAGAGATAGACACTGGCAAAAAGCAATTAGATGTCTCAAACAATGTGTTTAATGTACAATATATAAACTTTTATTTGTCAAAGGAGAAAATTACATTATGCATAAATGCAGGAGAAGACCAAATGCAAGAGAAGACAACACAACTCCAAATACAATGTCAAATAGGTATGAGAATGATGGCAAGGCCAGGCCATGGCCACATGAGTTTGTGGAACTAGCTCCGGCCTCCCAGCAAATGCAGCACCAGCTCTTCATCTTCAGCCAGAGAGAGGCCAGTGTCCAGAGGCTCAATTCCTGAGAACTGCTGCCTGGCCTTCTTTCTCCCTGTCTCCCATTGTCCATCATCTTCATTGTCACTGCTGCTGCTACTGTGGGTCCTCTTTCTTTCACTGACCTCATGACCACTGATAAAATTACAAATGGCAAAAATGCCAACAGAAAGGGTTAGCAACTAATCGCTGATAAAATGAAAAGTTATATAATAGTAATGGTAATTTTACTTATCTACAATTCCAGCCACTGGGAAACAATGCCCTTAGGCTGTCATTTCCAGTCAAACAAGGCCAGGCTTCTATTTACATGTACAGGGTAATATTTCTAAGACTTTTACTTTTTTTTTTTAAATCACTAGTGAAGTTGAGAAGTCTTTGATGAATGAATTATTTTTCCAGTTGTTCCAGCTTGGCCACAGTAAGGCATTTTCTTCATGAAACTTTCTATAACACAGTCATGTTAAACCTTCTGAATGAGGCTAATCATATTTTTGGCAAGTGAACAGTGAACCTTTGGAAACAAAAGTTTTCTTAACTATTTCAGTAACTGCCTTCTTATTTGTAAGTAAATTTCTGACAAATCTGTTGATATTAAAATAATTGGCACAGTTTTTGCAAAGCTGTACATTGAAGGGACAATGATGAACAGTGTCCATTCCTTGTAAATTTTTTAATTACTTATGAACCAGGTCACTTCTCCAGCAGCAGCCCAGCAAAGCAGGGTTACGTGAGCAGGATGCTCTCAGACAGCATCTCTGGGCAGCATTCCCTCCGGACAATTTTAAAGAGCTTGCCAGGCTCCTGTATGATGAGGGATGTGTATGCATGAGCACACTCGTGTATTGCTGCTCAGATTATCCCACTAAATGAACCCAACAAGGCCTACTGCTGAAATATTTAAACTTGTCATCTAAATTGTTCCATCATACACTGATACTTCATATCTGTATAGCGTAGCCAAATTCAGACTGTTTCTAGACAATGCTGGACTGTGCAAACTACCTTGTGCAATACTTTGAAAGCCTCATCGTTGCCAAGAGACTTTTTGCATGAAAGGGCATTAAATGTCATTCAATCTATTTAACAGTCAGACTTGTTGTGAGCACACATCATTAGCCTTTTAAGGTCTATTAACTTCCACTCACACTCATAAATCACTAACCGATTCCTTACAGCACACACACATGTGGATGAATATCAATTTGGACAAGAGAGCTCTGGCAAGACTCAGACCATAACAAGAGGCATCAAAGGTGCTGTCCATGCATCAGGGGATGCACCTGAGCTAGGAACAATATAGCTGAGGACATGCGTAATGTGCATGGACAGGGTGATTAAGTAGCCGTGGCGAGGGTCCAGAGTTGGGGGTTTGTGGAGGGAAGCCAGGTGGATGCAGCCAGTGACAGGTGGTACGTGTGAGGGCAGCAGAGCATGCAAGGAGGACAGGTAGAACACACAAATGAGCTGAGGCTTTAGTGCACCCCCTTGCTCAAGGCCCAGCCATAAAAAGGCAGCGACTGCTCTGGAATACAGCGTGACCGGAGATGGAGTGTGTGCGAGAGAGAAAGAGCAAGAGAGAGCCCATCAAATTTACAGCAGCAGCAGCCTCTCCAGCATTCGCATAGTGTAGCCATGCAGTAAACACCCAGCCCACAGCCATTAATCAGACACAGCACTGCTGTCTGAGCCACAGGGATCACCTGACCCATAGCACCCCCTGGGGGTGTGTGTGTGTGTGTGTGTGTGTGCGCATAAGTGATTGAAAAATGAATGAAGACTAAGAGGGAGAGAGAGAGAGACAGACAGAGACAGAATGACACAGGCAGAGAGGCAGAGAGATAGAGAGAGAGAGAGAGAGAGAGAGAGAGAGAGAGAGAAAGAGAGAGAGAGAGACAAAAAAGTGTAAAAACAGGCAGACAGAAAGGAAAGAGGTGGTCAAGAGACAGGCAGGCAGAAAGATAGAAAGAAAAAAGAATGAAAGAAAGAAAGAAAGAACCAGAAAAGAAACAGGAGTGGTGACAGACAATCGAGAAAATATGAATAAGAGTAAGTGTGGGGGCATGAAAGAGTTAATAAATTAAGAGAAAGAAAAGAGAAAAATGAGTACCATGAAGCACACATGAACAAAAATAAGATACAAAGAAAAAAATATATTAATTAGAGCACGCCAGCACAGGTAAGAGATAGAGAGAGGTAGAGGGGAATGGAAAAGGGGGGAAAGGTAAGAAGGAAAGAATGAAAAAAGGAACATGACAAAGTAGAGAGAATAGGAAGGCTTGACCAAGCTGTGCAGCAACAGTATAAATCTGTTGTACAGGCAAGACCATATTGCCTCCTCTCCTCCATCTCCCACTTTAAATCTGAATGTAATTGCACATTTTATGCACTCTCTCACTGCCAGCACAGGGATCAATGCTTTACACTGCCAACCAATAAATGAATCCTGTTCTTATATAAGGGAATAACTCCTTCTGAAAAGCAATTATGCAGTGGACACACAGGACCAGTGTGTGCCTCAAACCTAATGAAACTCTATAGACCCAATATGGGTCAGAGAAGAAACAGAGTCTGTGTAGTAATTAAGTGCTGGGAGAATCAATTTCTCATTTGGGGATAATTAGTGCTCTGGCATGGTTTACTATAGTATGATATTATAAATGATCTGATTTAATGCATGCCACATTATACAAAAATGTAACAGCAGAAAAAAACTGAACTTGACAGATAAAAAAATTACATATATTTACCTTAATAAAGGGCCATATAAGTTATACTTACAATCCCAAATAATTTAACTATAGAAACAGCAAGAACACAGAAAATGTGCACCTAAAAATCAACCAAAGTCTGTTTAAATTATTTAAATAGAATCATTGGAGTGACAAGAATAGATCAGGGTGCATTCAAAAACTGGGGCTATTCAATAAAACGTTTAGGGCTGTGGTCTAGGATGCCCAGGCCTGATGTCAAACATGGGGTTAAAGGCACAAAAAAACTACAAGGAAAAATATAGGCTTTTACAAGCAACATTAACACTGCTGTAGTTTTCCATATCTACATGCATACCTACACAGAATGTATGCTTTTTAAGAGGCAGACTTCTATTAGCACAAGTGATAAGCTCTCAAAAGCACCCTGAAGGCACCCTTACCCTTCCTCATCTTCAGATTCTTGTACTTTGTCAGGGTCGGGCAGCGTGCTGGGGTCAAACTCTTCATCAGCTCCTGACAAGTAGGCCACCACTTCATCTTCATCCTCATCATCATCATCATCATCAGCAGCAGCAGCAGCAGCAGCTTTCTTCTCCTGTAGGAAAAAACGAGGACATAAATACGGTCTCAGCATCATTTATGCCAACCTTTTCATAGAATACCCCATTTCTGTTCATGTTTATGGACAACAGTGTTTAATAATACCATTATTACATTAAGTGGGCTATCTGTTTTTCAGTTTCAAACATGCGGAAAAAAGGCTTTGGTCAAATTCTCCTGGTGGCCAAGGGCACTTATACTGTGCTAAAAATGATAGGCTTTTGTTATGCAACACAGGACAAGTCAAGGTGATAAGAGCCCTCTTAGTAGGTGGCAAACTGCCAGGAACATTTTGAAGGTCAATGAGTAACATTGCCTTATATTGATGTTGCCAACTTAAGCCTACTCTATTTGGGCCACTCTATTTAAGGTCATGTTCAGTCTCCATCGCTATCTACTGCCCTCCTTCCGACCACACAAAAGTAATTTGCTTGCAATATAGTCTTTAGTTTTATTTTAAGACTGTGCTATAAAATAACCTTGGTTTGCGAGAGATTAATCTGAAATTCCGCTTACAGACTCGTCCACGTGTGTAGAATAAAGACAACTACCCTTTCATGTCCTAAATGATTTGTAGGGATATGAGAATGAGAGAGAGAGAGCACGAGAGAGAGAGAGAGAGAGAGAGAGAGAGAGAGAGAGAGAGAGCAAGCGAGAGAGAGCGAGAGCAAGACAGAGGGAGGAGGGAATATGAGAGCAAGAGAGAGATGAAGGGAAAAGTAAGAATAGACAAAAGGACAGTATGGAAAAAATTACAGCTTATATATTTTTAATTCCTGAACAGAATGTATCTAGTCAGATACCATGAAATACCATTTTTCTATCACTACCATCTGTGTCTCTCTCACCAGTCAAACACTCCACACATTCTTATTCTCACATTGATCGTTTCATTCCCTGCTGTAAATAACCCATCAATCACACCCCTCCAAATCAAACCCTGTCGCCTCAGCCCCTCCACGGTGGCAGAAAGAAAACATTTCCTTAAACAACTGCAACTTGCCACTATTTTGAAGTCAAATTATCTATTCCATAAAGGCCCCAAACCATGTTTCACATATATATGAACCATGTTCTCATGTACATAAATGCCATCACACTCACATGAATGAGCCCAGAAGTAATCGCTTCTCACAAGCAGTGGCTAAGGCCTCAGAGTATGAATAAGTAAAGCTGTAACCAATTTATATTTTACGTCATCAGGGCCATGTGACACTTCAAACATGCAACCGTGTATATGAATTTTTCAAGATGGATATTTAGGGCACCATAATACTAACATTCATTCAAACACATTTTCAGAAATTACTGTTTACAAGAGGGTTACAGGTGGTCTTACAGTAACATTACAATCACTTTGCAGCAGGTACACTTGCACTATTTAGCAATTTAGCATGTTTTTAAATAAGCTAAACAGCTAAATGTCCTACAGCACTGCCTATCCTGTCTTTTTACACAGAACCCATCATAAACATCCAAGATACATTGTCCTTATAGACGTGCAAAATTACTAAATGCAATAAGTCAATGCATAATCAAATCTCAAATTTCCCCAGGACTGGATTTAATTAAATCTGATTTTTGGGCATGATTCAGGATTTAATATAGCGAAAATACAAATGAAAGGGGTTTATTTATACCATAATTAAATCTATACATTGAACACATGCTTTTTGTGATATTTATAGATTTAAATTTGAGTCTGGCATTCCAAAATCAAGGAAGCTAAACTACCACCTTGAGGAGAGTGCATCACAAGGCACGAAAACATTTCGACACCCTGTATTCCTAATACAGATTTAGTGACTTCACTTCCAGGCTTAATAATGTGCTGGTAGACTGGCAGAGTGAAATGAGTGCCAGACCAGGGTGTGAGTCAATATCACACTGGGCTAAGACGAGCTCCAGGGCCAATGGAATTCACCGCTTGGGAGTGATGAATAGTGAACTGTCCTCGGACAGGCCACAGCATTGATCAGAAGACAAATGACTGACCAGCTGCATTTCCATATGGATGTGGACCTAGCTATTCCCAAGTGGGGGGAGCATAAGGACACATGGCAGCTATTTGTGCAAAAATATGGACCACTCACTGAATGGCCATAGACTAAGGGCAACTTCTCCACTGCTTTGAACTGTACACACTCTTGCAGGGAGTCTAGATCATTTCAGGCTGAACTTCCATAATGTTTTTTAGCCACTAATAAACTTGGTGGTAGAACTGGTGAAAAATTAAACACATGCCATTCACAGAGAGTCTATCAGTCAAGTCTGACCTCTCCAAGTTTACTTTTTAGCTTCACATTGGAGGTACGAGTCTAGTGTAAGGAACCAATAATTAGTCTAAATGAACAACCCACACAGATGGTACAGAGAAAGCTAACTCAAAACACATTGAACATTTGCAAAGAAAACACAAACTGTAACAATAACAACAGAGTGCACTCAACCAAAACTCAATCTTCATACTGAGCAATTACTTGTGCTCAGACTCACCTCTTTCATCCGTTTGCTGGCTTCTCTTCGTGCGGCCTTCTCCTTCAGCCTTTTCTCCTGTTTAGAACAAACAACCAAAATGATTAACTGCAGCAGAGCAGAAGCCAAAACCCGCATCCTAGTGTCCTCATGTAATCCGAGTCTGATTCAAAAGCAATGCATCATATCATATCAGTCTGTCAAAAGAGTGAAGTATGTCTAAGGCGAACAAGGAGATGGGAAAAGATGAATTAGAGAAAAAAAAGTGAGGGCGAGAGAGACATATCCTTCCCCAAGGAGGGAACAAACAAACTGTGTTCACAAAATACTGTTTTACATGGGCGCAATAGGACGGATAAATATTATAAATGCAAGACAGTAACTGCAGAAGTACAAGTCCTCGAGTTATGACAATTTTGGTGCGAGTTGAAACACCCCCTAGTCTAAGTCACTTACCGATTCTAACATTGAGGTAAATCTAGAAATTATGTACTTCATTGGATGGTCTGTCACTACAGCAGGGAGACTCCAGGCCGAGTGTGTGTTAGAAAGCTCAACCTAGTCTAACTGAAATGATTATGTGTACACATGCACTCTGTTGATTGATTATTGTGTTACTGTTTCACATTGTCGAAATCACATTTAATTTGTATTTCATGAATACTGGTGACAATCACAGCAATCATTCTGTGAAGCAGAGTGCTTATTCTGCCATTTGGGAGCAGATGTAAAAAGTTGAACAACCTTCAAGAAGAGAAATCAGGTCTTGCAGAGTCACCAAACTAGATTTCGGAGCAAATTTTATTTGGCAGGGTGGAGACGCACCTGTGCCTCTATACAGCAAGGTGTTTTAAAGGCTCATTCTTCTTATCTACCTGGGTGGGTTACTGGGCTGCATAATGTATCGTTTGCTAAACGCCATCACAGTACATCTCTGGGCTACTGGTATTACAGAAGGCTGCAACATGCAAATGAGCCTAATCCGTGCTCCAGATGAGTTACTGCTTGCTCTGACGAAACAAAGTCTTCATCCAAAAACGGTCAAATTTTTAAACAAAATTAAAGGTGTTTCCAAATTTGAGCATGAATGTGTGGGGCTAAACTGCTGTAGCCAGAATAAGGATATACTTTTGTGACATCACAAACACTAAGATTGGAGAATTTACTATTTTTCATAGCTTAGTGTATTTATTCCCCTAATCAGTACAGCCCATTCTACTATTTAGATCAAAATGATGCAGTAAAACTGCAATAGTGTTGTGTTGCCCATACACAGCTCTAGTGGGTTATCTTGCAATTATCTCTAACAGTTTATAAAACCTAAAGGCCTTTGCTTATTCTTCAGGATTGTGAAGGAAGTGTGTGACAAATTGGAATGTTGAGAACAAGCTTCGTCTGCTCTTTATAGAAATTATAGAAGCCATTGTTTCATGCTTCTTCAGTGCAGAGCTCTCTGAGAGATCGATAACAATGTGAATTTTGTGATCAACAGGAATTGAACTCTCTTCTTGCTCCCTGGCTGAACTGCTAGCGGTGAAAAATGCTTTGCTCTGAGAGGCACAAACTGCATGAACCTGCCAGGGAGCAATCATTTAGGAGCTCATCATGAAGGGCTTTTGAGTTATTACCTCAGACCCCCCATTCCCCCTTACAGCACCTGGGGCTCAAAGCTGTGCACCCTACACAGGCATCTCAGCTATTCCTATCTGCCTCAACCTGTGATAGCCATGCATCAGGTGTTTCTTTCAGATTACCCAGTGGCTAAATCAAATTGGTTCTTCAACAAGCATTAAGGCCCAGCTTAATGAGTGGACGTCCAGGGGAATCAGCTCTAATGAAGTCGTAACATCCTGAGCTAGATTTGTGCCAATGTCTGATCTTAATAATTTGTTTCATTCCTGAAATGCTTAGGTTTTGCAGCTGTTTGTGCCAAACAAAGCATTTTTAAACTTCCATTGTGTATTGTGTTTTTAGGCTGTGTGAATCAACTCATGTACAATAGCAGAAATGCAGCGCCTGTAAAGAAAGTAATGGAATCTCACCCATCCCTTAAATTACTAATGAACAAGGATGCTCCTGATGGAGTCTTGTATTGGTGTGAACCAGGAAAACAGCATGTCTCACCCGGTGCTTCTCTTTAATCCTTCTACTGTACTCCTTCTTATCAAATTCTTGGTCCTCCCTGCGCAGCCGCTCCTTGGCTGCCATCACGTTAATGCCAGAGGTCGCCTCCTCTTCCTCATCGTCCTGAACCATGGTTCTCTGCAATGGAGGCCACTGCTGCACCACCTGCACCCAGATGATTCCAAAAGTTATGAGTAGCTAGAGCAAGTTGCTGTTTCAGTCCTTTCACATAGGAGGACATTTGAAGGCACCATGTAAAACTGACTGTTAACCAATTAAAAAACATCTTCATGCAGAAAATAACTACAAAGATGGATGTGCTACTTCAGAGGAAGACTTTAATTTTTTTAAATCTCCATAAGAAGAATATTTAGCAAGCTTTAATATTAGAAAAGACTTTAAAACAATGCCTGTGTTTGTACTACTTTCATGTGAGAACATTCTTATTCTATCCATTTTTAGCTATCATTAAATTATCCTAACTGCATTACTTTTGCAAAAAAAAACAACAACAAACCTTTCCATCATCAGTGAAGATCTTCTTGGTGTTCACCTTGAAGCTCCTCTTCTGAATTTTCTTTGCCTCCTTGAATTTGGACTCTTTTTTGTCTTTAGTTGTGGCATTCTATGGTGAAAGGGAAAAAAATACTTTAACACTATGTAGCCAGGAACTATTTGACAAACAGTGATGAGTCTTGCATCTGCATATTGAGATGGATTACACTAACCAAGTTCTGCAAAACATAACAAATACTGTGATAAAGTCACACAATAAGAACATCCTTTCTTTAATTTTCAGTACAAATAGCCACAAGTTACTCTGTATCAGAAAAAACAGTAAACATATTTAATGAATAATTATACAAAAGTTCCCAACACCAAATAAAATATAAGTATTTTCTCTCTTAACCCCTGTGCACCCTACTGACCCGTTATCTTTCATCCTTCCTGTCTTAGCACCAAAGTTACAGCTGTGACCTTAAAACAGCAGCTCTTCCAAAAACTTGGAACCCCTCAGAAAGAAGTTAACATTTACAGTGAGATGCTAACAAGTAGCCTTAGCACCTTTGAATAAGTAAGAAAAAAGTCAAATAAGTAAAACAGGTGTAATGAAAGCAAAAGCTAAAAATACAATACCAAAGCTGTAAAGGCTTCTATGTAGTTTTCACTTCCACACCTCATACATTGAGTACCAAATGGAAAAAAGTGTGCATTTACAGAATTCTGCGCCTCCGGCTGCAATGTTGTTAAAAATAAAAATAATTTTCCTAGTCAATAGTTCTGCAGCAAAATTTTGCTTTAGGTGTATTACTTGCAAGCAACTTTCAGATCAATGCTCAGAACTGAGATGCAGCATTACTTATACACTTTTATAACAACCAAGTCCACAGTGGAAGAACAGCAAACAGCAACAACCTCCAAACAAAGGATGACCGTGTTTTGTTTTTGCATGGCACACTTCCACACCTCACACATTTATGAGTCACAGTGACTCATTCTCAATCTTCAGAAGTAGTATTCATTCTCCCTGTGCTGGAGGCATACAGAGAGGTGTTTTACATAATTTGCTATTTCTAAAGGGGCTTCTGAAAATAACACAGAACCACACAGGTTGCAATAAAACGCACGTCACTCGCTGTATACTCAGGCATTCTATAGCGGAATGAAGTGAAGCTTTGCAGAAGATTGCAGGAGGAGTATCAAACTACACAAAGAAGACTTTTGACACATTCCCCATCTCTGCCAAACAAAAGCATATTCCTGTTCCACAGTTTAAGAAAAAAGGATGGCGTTATGGCAGTGTGTTTTGAAAAGTATTTGGTAAGAATTACAATTAAGAATCACAATACACCAGGCTACTCAAGCATATAATTGGTCACATCAGTACTTTAAAAACACTGAACAACTGCAAGCAACATATAAAATTTATACGACATGAAAGGTCTGTAAACACAAACCAAAGATGTGCCCCAACTGCATAAATGGCATAACTGAATGTGAGTTAATTGCTAACATCTTATTTAACACTAATATTTTTGGATTATATATTACAATTACAATATCATATTATATAGTCAGTGATATGCAGTATGTACTGGGAAGATGACTTGTGAAATTATTCTGATGTTAGACTTATGCCTTGTTATCCATCTTTAGTAGAGATTTAATAACTCATTATTAAATTATTTTTTCTCATGTGATCTATAATACTGTGAGGAGGTCCAAATTGCAGCTTCTAAATATAAAGACCACAAAATGATATCACTACCCATGTTAAACAACTTTATGCTGTCAACTGACAGGAGGGAAGTGAGAAAGGTATTCACCTTTTCGTCCTGCTGGTCGTCTTCGCTGACATTAAACACATCTTTTTTTGTGACTGTCAGTAATTCTACATCCCTCAGATCTTCATCATCGTCATCATCATCATTTACACTGAGCAGGCCTCCAGACTTCATCTGTTTTTCCTCTTTATCATCATCTTCCTCTTCTTCTTTGCTGTCCTCATCCTCTTCAGACTGATCATTTTTAGTGCTGGGTTCTTTGTCTCTTCTGAGCTGGGCCTTAAAGCTCTCGAGTTCCTCATCAGAATCACACTCTACAGCACTGCTGCTGTTCTGTACGCCAGAGTCGCTTTGTTTCTGTGCCTTATTCAGAAACCGCACACGAGGAGCAACTGCTAGACCCAGAGACCTACAGTAGCAAGACTTAATTAACACTTGTTTTAAAACGTGTTGTTTTAATTATAACTGTGAAGCTATATGTTTTAAAAACACAAGCTGCAATTTATAAGTTAAGGTAACCAGTAAGAAGAACAACAGGTAAGAAAATAAAAAGGGCAATCCACCTCGCATTTGGAGTTCTTTTAGATATTCTACAGAAAACTGGTTCAGTTACTAGGTTTCAAATATGTTACATAAAATTAATGAACTATAAGCATGGCAGTAGGGATAAACACTTTGGCACAGTTAATTCCTAATTCCTAACTTTATGACTGCAATTTAAGTGGGATTACTTTCTTTTCTTCTCCAGTTTCTCCACTTAACACTCAAGACATCCAACATTTTTAAATTATAAATTCTAAAGTAGTATAATAAGATGTTTAGTTACATAACATGTTTTTATCTGGTTGAGGAACTGTCGCAGAATGATACTACAACATGTTTAGAGTACACATACAGGCTCCAAGATATTCAGTCTCATTAAAGCATCTACCCACATTGCATATTCTGGAAGCTTGAGCTGAAACACATCAAAGACATCTTTGTTCTTCATCAGATAGATGGAGCGAAGGTAGGACACAAAACACTGTGGTTGAGAAAATAAAGGGGGAAAGAACAGATGCAGTGAGCAATGTCCAAGAGAACCATATGCAAATATGGGACAGAAAAAACAAACAAAAAAAACCCCAAAAACAAACCCAAACCCACAGGCAGCAATGTTTTTGCTTCATCACACTTCACAGTTTCACTCTCTGTAACAGAGATTTTTAGCAAATCGCTCCAGCCCCCCACTGACATTCAGAACTCAAATGCTTTGGCTTTTTTTCTAAGCAATGATCACATAATAAGTAGATTTTAATTCAGTTAGAGCAGAATAAATGTGGGACTGTCAGAAACTGGAACTCACTCTCTGAGCTCTCTCCTTCTGCTCCTTCTCCTGGGCCAGGAAGGCCTCCAGCTTCTGCTGCACAGACACCAACTTCTCCGGGTTCACCCTGAACAAAAAAACGCTGTTACAGCAAATGTGCCACAGTTCATTTCCATATTTTATTTGTATATAAATATTGAGGGCCACAACAATGGCCTTCCTATATACACAGCTCTGGAAAAATACGAGACCACTACAAAAAGGTTCTGTTTCTCTGGTTTTATCTTTATAGGTGCAAGTATTAAACTGAACCGCATTGCTTTTGTTTTTAAAACTGCTGACAAAACATAAAAAGAGAAATTGTGCAGATTTTTCAGGACTTGAATCATTCAAAGAAAACAAATCTTGTTCACTCAAACAAAATGGCAATAATTACCTTTGAGGAACTTCTAGTAGTGTTTTACTGGTCACATTGCGAGAAGACAGTGTTGATTAGAGCAGAGGTTTTATACTTTTCTCATGAAATAAGATGTGATTCAGGTGATCACTAATCAGCACCTCATAAAGCAGAATGAGGTGTTTGTGTATGAATAAAACAGACACTGGCATGTAATGGTTGTCATACTCAGATAATTTAAAAATTAGTTGTAGTGGTCTTTTATTTTTTGTACCAGAGCTGTGAGACAATTTCAGAACTTTAGAAAATCACAAATAATTAACAGAAAGCTATACAACAGGTAAGTACTGATGTCCAGAATGACTAACCGAATTGTACAGTATTTTATGTTCATATAAAATGAATGCCCAAAATGCATCACACTTCAAATAGATTTATGACTGCTTGTGGGGTGAAGCTCCTATATTGGCCTTGGGGTTTTAGAAGCATCTGCCTGACTGTAGGCACTGAGAGTCTTTGGTTTGGGTGATGGAGATTCTTCATAATACTACAGGGCTACACCATGTGGTATAGAAGTTCGGGGGGGGGGGGGGCGGCGGCGTTAGAACAGTCCCCGCACAGTCCTTTGAAGCTCAGTTCCCAACTAACACCAAGTTCTTAATTAATAGCACCAGAGCGGAAGATTTATACAGTTTGTTTTGGCATTCTGAGACTCTGACGTGACGGACACACTGCTGTGATTTTTTTCACCAGGGTTGTAGTGTGAGTGGCCCTCAGTAGGCCCTTGGTGAGGAGTATGCCAAGGAATTGGATGCTGCTCACCCTTTCCAATAGGGCACCTTTGATGGAGAGTAACGTGTTTCTTCTTGGTCACATCTTACAAAAGCCCACTACCAGGTACTTTGTTTTGCTGATATTAAAGGAGCAGTAGTGGACCTGGCAGGATTATGTCAGGTCCACCTATTCTAGTTAGGCCTTTTCATTGTCAGCAAAGTCCAGTGTCAACAAAATTTATGATGCTAGAGCTACTCTTTGCCACATTATCATGTGAGAACAAAATCAGTGCTGAGCACAAGAGAGGTGAACATATGACAGTCCATCTTCTCCACCAGGCAGGATACTTAGGATTTAATAGCACAGAGAGCACTGACATCTCAGGCCCAGAAGCTTCCTGTCCAGTGAAAATGTGGCTTGAACAACGTGAACTGAGCTGACTGATTTCCAGAGTGCATGGCAGAAAGGAGCAGATGTAGCTCTTCACAATCTTAAAGCATGTTGTTATTTTATAAGTGAGGGCTGCAGTCATTCAAATCGGTTTGAGAGTATTTTTGGGAACAACAACAATCTTCTGAAACATGTGGGTACTATGGACTGGGCAAAAGAAAGATGGACATGCCCAGGAATGCCATCAGAACCAGCTGCCAAACATTAAATGCCACTGTAGGAAACATGAATGGAGTAGTATCACTGGACATACTAAAGGAGAATTTAATCTCATCAGCCAAAAAAGATTAGCTCAAGACAATGAACCCAAACACACAGTCAAAACATCTGAAGAAAATGATTTTAAAATTGCAGGTTCACCATAGGGCCCCTCATAACCTCAGTGAACTGAAGCAGTTTGCCAAGAAAAAGGGGCCAAAAAGGTCATTACTTCTTACTGTAGGCATCTAAAGCTGTCATCGCAACATTGGCTTTGCAAGTACAAGTACTAGTAATTAGTAGGGTCTAGACCATCTGTTTATTCTAATGATCATCAACATAAATATTTAAATATTAAAGGCAATGATTAAATTGTTCATTTTCATGCTTTCCTGTGATCGGTTATACGCAAAATTAAATAATTAAGTCAAAAAAGCACAGTATATGAACAAAATGCAATAACATTTCACTTGCAAACAATTTAAACAAATAAGGAGCTTTTTACAGCAGTATTCTCTTATACACAGTTACTAGCAGCAGTTCAAATATTTATGTAAATCTTAACTTAAACATTAATGTAGTTAATATAAAACCAAAGCTATTTGCCACTGCTGGGCATTCAAGTATTATCTACTTTGTTACTGAAAAACAAGTTACCAGGGCATTATATCAGTGGGACCAGCTCCATATTAAAGTCTATGGACCGGAATGCAGTGTCATTAAAGTCCCTGTTGGCGTATTGGTCAGGTGTCCCATTACTTTTGTCCATATAAGTCTATATTCACTTGTGGGCATTTGTATAGGTTTTTAGACATACGTTTCTTCTGAATTCAAGAATATTATGGGGAATCTGTCCTCTCTTTGCTGCTGTACCCTTCTGGGAAGACTTCATACGACGGATGGAACATTGCTGTGAAGATTTGATCATGTTCAGCCACATGATCAAATTAATGGTTCTGGAACATGTGGGGTGGACACATTACAGCAGCTGTAAGTTCATATTAATGTTTCTGAATGATAGGTCATTAAAACTCCTGTTGGTGTTATAGTCAGGCATCCCAATAATTTTGCTAATATAGTAAAAAGTAATGGGATGACTGACCCCGCTAATACAAGCCATGACTTAAAGCAACAAGCTTTAAAAAAAAAAAAAAGGATTTTTTAAAAAGTGCACAATAATTGTTGCTGTTAAGTAATTAATACGTTAATGCATTACTGCATTTATAAAATATATATTTTTAAATGTAAATAAAAAAACAATGCAAATATAATTGCATTTTTATTATCTGCATTTTTTGAGTGTGTTCATATATACAGTGGAGGAAATGGGTCATTCTATAAAACCGGTGCCATTTGCGTCTGGTTCATTTCACGGCCTATCAAAAATGTCACAAATTGTCAAAATGTATTTCAAAGGATCAAAACTGTTAATTAAAGTGTTGTGAATTGCATAATGCATATCTCAATGTCCTTGTAAATATTAAAACTACACTGTCATTTTTACCATATACATAACCAATTTCCCCATGTCCGGAAAGGCCCACATGGAAGTTGCACCCAACATATTAATTTAAATGTATTCATTTTTAAA
>JBBPDE010000021.1:4846474-4867220 GCA_037974605.1 Nannopetersius ansorgii | reverse complement strand
GGAGTGGCCTAGTCAGTCTCCGGACCTTAATCCAATAGAAAACCTATGGAGGGAGCTGAAGCTCAAAGTTGCACAGAAACAGCCTCGAAACCTTAGTGATTTAGAGAAGATCTGCAAAGGGGACTGGACCAAAATTCCTCCTAAAATGTGCGCAAACTTGGTCATCAGTTACAATAAACGTTTGACCTCTGTGCTTGCAAACAAGGGTTTTGCCACTAAGTATGAAGTCTTTTTGTTAGAGGGTTCAAATACTTATTTTCCTCAATGAAATGCAAATCAGTTTCTATCTTTTATTTAAAGTTATTTTTTCCATTTTCCTTTTGATGTGCTGTCTGTCACTGTTAAAATAAACCTACCATTAAAGTGATTCTGTTCTGAGACTTTTCATTTCTTTCTCATTGGACAAACTTACAAAATCTGCGAGGGGTCAAATCATTATTTCCTCCACTTTATATATGTGTATATATATGTGTAGTGACTGATTTCCTAGTGCCATAAATGAAGATAGACATTTTACATTTTTCTTTTCCTTGCTGCAACTTTTTATATCCTAGTTGCATAGTCATTGTAAGTGTTACTGATCCACCACCAATGTGTATGGGGCAGTGCAGCCAAATCTGTACTGGCTTAGAATGAAAGCTTTCCGTTTCTATTTTCAGTCCACATGGCTGCATGGGGGCATATCTATTCCTCACACAGCAGCAGCTACTACTGCTGCCTGCTGATAAACCAGCATCCAGACACAGCAGTAAGCAGTTGGGCTACATGCTGGCCTCACACACACACTCACTGAAGTTCAATTCCTCAGTATAAGCTATAAAGGAGTCACTTACTGGATTTTGTTGATGGGGACTTTTTTCTCTTGAAGCTGAGCCAACATCCCCTTTTCTTCAGAGGGTAAAAAAATGAGAAGAGCCTCCCCTCCCTCTTTATACCTGCAAGCAGAAAGGAGACAAAGTGCGGAGAGCATTATTAAACAGACCTTTGAATGAGAACTGTATCTACTTAACATTTTTCTTCGTCAACCAAAGACTAATAACTAAATGACACTGAATTGGAAAATACTGGATGAGCTATGTGGTATACATCAGTGGCCCCCCAACCCCCAGACCGGTACCGGGCCATGGGTCATGTGGTACCGGTGTGCGGGCTGCACAGAAAAAAAAAAAAACTACAGTATTCCGGTTTTATTTACTGCTGCTGATAAAGCTGCGAGTACACACTGGATTTACGTTAATCATTATATTTTAAAGATAGCCCATTATTATATTTTTAAAATATCCCCATTTTTATGCATATCATTTATTTGTATAAATACGTATATTTATCTGCCACTCCTTGAAGGCCGGGCTGTGAACATAGTTTCTGATATTAAACCAGTCCGTGACCAAATAAAGGTTGGGGACCACTGACATACATGACAGAATGGTCCCTTTCACTTAAGTGACTCATCGAATACACATTTTCACATTGCTTTTTGCATTGCACCGTTTGCAGTCAGTGCACTGCAGACCTGGCATTAACAGCTAGATCTATTTTTGATAGTGGTTGCCAGGCTCATATATCTAATTTTATTAATGTATCAAAAAAGAAAGAAAAAGAAAGGCACATGCACAGCACTTCCAAATATCAGCTATTATGCCACTTTCAAAACTAGGCTGTCAGCAAACAGGCAGGCTTACTTTTGGTAAGCCCAGGCTGGCCTTGTCTAAGAGGCTTATTAAAGCTCATGAGTGCTTTCGAGCCTGACACAGGAGAGATGGGCTGAGCGTGCTGACACCCGTTAAGCCTTCCACGAGAGCCACATGAGCAACCAGAGAGCAACACAGGGAAGCACAGCTGAATAGTGAGCAGATGTGTTAACTATGTTGCTCTGAGCAGTGAGGGTAACAGTGGACACTAAAAAGAGTAGAGTGCATACTTGCCTGCAGCCTTGAACAATCTCAGGCAGGACCCAACACACACTTCAGCTATAGCAGGTGCTTTGGCCACTGGTTAAACTGGCAGTTTTTGCCACTCACTGCCACTTATTGATATAGAGTTTCATGCCCTAAAATGCTATCTCCCATCAATATAGTTCTATTAAAAGTTTTAGGTCATCAACCAATATGTAACATAAGAACAGCATTATTTTATGTTTCTTCAAACAGCTACACCACATGGCTCTGTCTATTCCAGGGATCTGGTCAATGTAAAACAATACATGCTTGCTGCCACTCACTGGGCTCACAGAGCTAAGTCAAGAAGATCAAGTAATTTCATAAATTACACTTACAAACAAAATGTACAGAAAATTAAATATGTAACTGCTCCAACTTAAATCAACCAGACAAAAAGGATCATTCAACCCCAGAATCAAGAAGTTAAACACAGCCATCATAAAATAAAAGGGAACCAGGAGAAGACTACGGGTTGGATTGGATTGCATTTCTATTTAAATTTTTCAGTCTCTGGGATTTCAGCAAACCACAGTAGAAGCCACAATCTACAAACAGAACACTTGGAACAGCAGTGCATCTCCTCAGAAGTGACCAGATTGCCAAACTTCCACCAAGGACACAAAGTAAACAGCCAAGAAGTCAAAAGGAAAAAAAAAAAAGAACTGCAAGGGACTCTTGCATCAGCGAAGATTAATACTGTTACTCTCAGAGACTTCTTCATTGGTGAATAGTATTATAGCAATTCTAAAAAAAAAAAAGAAGCTTGTGCCACATTTAGACTAATGCTTGCCAAGAAGCACCTGGAAGCTTCCCAAGCATTTTGGAAGAATGTTCTATGGACAGACAATGAACTTTGACACGTCCTGCTATTTCTGGCATTCGCCAAGAACATCATAATACTAATCAAACATGGTGATGGTAGCATCATGGTGTTGGTCATAATAAAAGTGCCTATGAATTCCTTTATGTATTAGAAAATTCCTAGGCTTGGCACACACTAGGCTGACAGATGGCTGGCGGCCACGATCAAGGCTTTGATGAGTGCCTGTAGCAGCCATAGCCTGTAGACAGTGCAGTATATATTTCCTTGCTGGCACTAGTCAGTTTCCGTTCTTTTGGCCTACATTCTGAAACCACATCAGTGGTCAGCCAGAAAATGACAAAAAAAAAGGAGAGAAAGCAAGAATGAGAGTAATGCAAAAAATGGCTTTCTTAATAGGGAATACACAGAGAATACTCAATGTTCAACATGTAACAACATTCACCATTAAGAACACCCATTTTTGCTCTTTGTGTAAAATATTCACATTTAACAAACCAAGCTATTATACGTTGCCCATTTCCTGAACCCAATAAAGCAGATTCAATTGGTATCACACAATGATACAAAACACTGATGCCAACATATTACAAATATGTAATATTCTCATCAAAATCATGGAATTTAAACAATGATTCTTGGGGAAATATACCATACAAATATCTTAGAAACTGCTCTGAAGCTTTTTTTTAAGCATACCTTTGTTATATAAGGTAAAGGATCATTTGGCTGATGTTCTTATTCAGAATAACTTCAAAGCATTAGTTACAGGGACAGCAACTAAGGGTTAAGTGTCTTGTTCAAGTACACAATGGTAGAAAGTGGGGTTTTGAACTTTGTGGTCATCGGGTTCACAGACAAGTGTTTTACCCACTAGTTTTACCACCACATTGACAGAACGATATTACTTCAGAAAAAAAATAGTTAAAAACTGATTGAGCAACTAATTTTTGAATTAGGTGAAGTAAAAATGACTTTAGCTGGCTATTTACATGAACACATGCTGCTAGTTACTCTTAGCTGAGTGTGCAGTACAACTGCCAACCCAATCCAGTGATGATCCATGTCTGTAAAATGCTATTAAACTTTGTGTTAAATAAAATAATTTTTGTATTTTTGCAAGACTTTCTTTTTTAGTTGTTATGTAAAAACAGCTTTCTGTAGTGTTAATACATGAGTAATGTTTACTGTGAAAGACAACGAGCAGTAAGTGTACAGCATCTGCAGATCTGAGTCACTCTTCACTGTAGCTGTAATACAGCTCACATGATCAACACAGCGTGGAACTGAACAATACTGCCATCTACTGAAAAGCCTTCAAAGTTGTTTAATAAGCACAACACAAGACACAATCTTCTATAACCAGTACCTGGCTGTCCTCCCCACTCTATGAATGTATGTGTTGGCATCTTCTGGGCAGTCAAACTGCAGCACCCAATTCACAGCAGGGAAATCTACAAACAAATGCATTAAACAGCAAATAATAACTTCAAAGAATAAATAGAACAGTTCAAAGAATAAATTACTCTGACAATTCATTTAAAAAGCATCCACACACAGGAAAGAGCCTATAGTCGCATCATTTAAAGCCTTGTCTCACATTTATCTAATTATTGAAAATTTTAGTCATTAGAGCATTTCATGCCCAGACAAATCATTTTTGTTTCTTCTCCTGCAGTATTTTTTTTTTTAAATGCAGCAACAGAATGCAGCTTGGATGAGAAGGCTGTAGCTACCAAGTCCTCTTGCAGCAATATCTGTGGCGAATAGCACAGCAGCTTTCTTCTGGATGAAGTCATTATAGACCTCCACCCTCTTCATTTGCTGCTGCTTTCCATGCAGGGCCAGCACAGAGATGCCTGGCCGCAACCGACAGAACACACGAAACAAGTACTGCACCTGGGTAAATGCACAAAAACACGGAATTGTACTCAATAACCACTGAAGACAAACATGGGGTGATGCAGTTCTGTTTGATTCATATATCACTTTGTACATTGTCTCTCAGCAGCTTGTGGTTTAAACTTAAGGGTCACCAAAAATAATTTCAGCAGGAAAAACTCCCAAAGGCACAGAGGTCTTGATATATTTACAGCACCACTGGGTAAACATGCAGCCTCAAAAGTGGTCATAGATAATGCAGGAGATCTGTAAATTACCTCTTTACAGCAAGCAAAAAAGACTATGATCTTCTTCTGGAGATGACTCTTCAAAAAAGAGAAGAGCATGTTGATCTTCTGATGCAGATCACATACCACATAATTCTGCTCCAGAGTAGCAGGGGTACTGTGGAGAATATCAACAAAAAATAAGCTCTCTTTTTACTCTTAAGAGTTATAATAACACACAGAAAACTGATCTCAGAAGAATGGTCTACAGTACACTGTAATTCATAGGACTAGAGTTATGCTCTCTGGGTATAATTATGCAAGAGAGAAGGACAACAGATATATAAACAGAGCAAGCCCTAAAAAGTGGTGTGTTGGTCGTACCTGAATTTAGCCTGCTCATGAACCCAAACATACTCAGGGTTCTTCAGGCTGAGTCTAGCCAGATCTTTGACAGATTTGGTTTGTGTGGCGGAGAACAGCAAGGTTTGTCTGCTTTTGGGAAGGTTTTCTACAATGGCATTGAGGGTGTCAGCAAAGCCCATATCCAAAATTCTGTCCGCTTCATCCAAAACTGCCATGGGAAACAAATATACAAAACTTAACTACAGGAATTAATTTTCAAATGAGTATTAATGGACTGCTTTTTAATGATTGCTTTGTGTGCAACAATGGTAAAGCTTCAGTTCAGTTGTGTTTTTCCATATGCCACCAAGTGGCTGATCGCAAGCAGAAAACTTGTCCAAACATTTAATGTATTCATAGTTTACCACCTACACCTCTTAAGTGAACATAATGAGCTACTAAAATTGTCTTCAAGATGTCAATTGCCAACACTACTGCAGAAAACAGTTTGTCATGCTACATCTTTAGTTCATCCGTAGACGGGGAACATAGTTTATTTGTTATATACACCGTGTCCTTACTTGAAAAGGAACATTTCTGAAAGAGTACATGTATGTCCACTTCCCCTGGGAAACTGAAAGTGATATAGATTTAGGACTTTACTGTACCATTGAGATAATATTTGTTGTGGGAATAAAATTTACCAGTAAAGGTTAAGATAGGAACCAACAGCTAAAGCAACCAAGGAAAAAAAATCAGTAACTATTACCACACCTTCCTATGTAATACTGTAACCGAATAGGACAAAGTAATTCAGTGAAGACATCAACTGTGTGTCATCAGCACCTTACCAAGCATGTGAAGGTTTGAAGCATGAAAGCAGGAATTTTCATCCATGTGCTGTAGCAGACGCCCTGGTGTGCAGATGATGATGTTTGTGCGGTGGATTTTCATTGACTCATCCTTGAGATCCTGGAACCATGCACAAACTAAGTCACTCTTGTGACTTGAAACAACGAGTACATCACTCAAACAGAGAATGCTGAAAGAAAATGCATACCTTTCCACCTATTACAAGTCCAGCTGAGAAGTCATGGTTTTTTCCCACTTTCCTCAGCACCTCAAATGTCTGGTATGCCAGCTCTCGAGTGGGAGAGATAATAAGGGCACCAAGACCATCCATCGCCGTCCACTGGTGACGGTATAAACACTCCAAGACCTGTAAATAATTGTCATAAAACAAAAATGAGGTTAATACTGTAGAATTTGGGCTAAAATAATTTTGTTGATTCTCAACAAGATGCAGAAGCTTTAAGCAAATTGTTCTTCATATTGAACTGCTGTGGTGTGGACATTATTTGCTTCAGTAGGGATTGCTTACAGGAATAAGGAAGGCCAGTGTTTTTCCTGAACCGGTTTTTGCAGCCCCTAAAACATCTTGTCCTTGTAAAGCAAAGCCAATGGTCTGTTTTTGGATTTCTGTGGGTTGGCGGTACTGAGCCGCAAGTAGGCCTTAAGGAAACATAACAGGCACATATTTATCAGCAGCACTTGCATCAGTTTAGGAATACGCAATATACTAAGGATTCCTGTATTCACAGGTCTTCAAGAATACAGTACCTTTGAGTGTCTTCTTTGAGAGGGGAAAGTCTGAGAACTTTACTACTTCTTTTGGATTTATCTATCAAACAGAAATTACAGACGTAACTTCTTGGGTGAGTTTTATTAGTGACTTGAACAACAAATACATATACATGAACTAGAGGTGATATTCCTAATCAAACACCCTGGTCAGCTGTTCAATAAGTCTGTTTGAAGAAGGAACTACCACACTATGTTGGAGATCTAGAGTAGTAATGGAGTAATTGCAGTAGTAATGGAGTAATATGGTAACATTAGGTGCAAGAAAGAAGGAAAACAAAACAGTAGAAAACTATACAGTAACAATAAAGAGCAATGCAGTAACTAAGACGTTACGTGCTTTCAATGAGAGTAATCGAATAAGGGTAGCAGAATAGCAGATAAAAAGGGAAACAGTAATCCTATACCTAAAGCAGTAAGGATTTAAGACATTGATAAATTAGTAGAGTAAACGGTGCAGTAGTTTTACTTGCCTCTCCGTATTTGCCCACCAGCTTATCTACATTTTCTCTTTCAATCTCCCAGTCGCGTTTCTTTTGTGGGCGTTTTGTTTGTTTTCTTGTTTTGTCATGCTTCTTTTTCCATTTTTCAAAGTTCTTGACTGGGTCTTGGCTGATTTTGCTATGCTCTTTCCCCTTTTTTGTTCGCATTTTCTTTCTAAATAAAAATTTAAACATCCACGCCAGTTCCGCACATGCGGCGTCTGGAATCCGCTTCCTCGTATACTTTGTGCAGGACTCCGAGCTCCTTACTGCCCCCTACAGGACTGGACTGAAACTCTCTTTGCCTAATCTACTGAAAATGTTTGCGCAAGATAAAATACAAATTCCCCGTGAACTCTGCAAGCGTGGGCCTAAAGTTAAGCATAAACATTTGGTTAATTATAGATGAGGGAGACTTGAGAGTGTGAGAACAGTATAATACAAAGTATGGTCCTTGACAGAACCATACAGATCAAAAGATCAAAAATACACAAGTTGAACAAAAGTAATGGGACACACCTGTTCAGGGTTTGGGCTAACCCCTTCCTTACAATTAAGGACAATCTCAATGACATTTTGGACGCCATGCTTCCAACTTTGTTTGGGGAAGAATCTTTCTATTCAAGCATGACTGTGTCCCAGTGCACAAAGCAAGCTCCATAAAGTTACCTCATAAATGCTCTATAGTATTGTAGCGATCTGGCATTTTAGGGGTTAATGGTGGGTTCATTGGGGGTCCATGCTTGGGCCAGGGGTGGTGTGAGGGACGCGTGATCAGCGCGTGTGTGCGGGAGGGGCGGCGAGTGCACCTGGACTCGTCGCCGTGGCAACTCCCGGGGTTTTGGGTGGTTTATAAAAGGGGAGGGGCGGTGCCAGGAGCAGTTGGAGTTGAGGTTGGAGAGTGGACTGGGGAAGAGAGAGCAGAGGAAAGTGCAAGCCAGCACGGGGCAGCATGTTGCTGTCCCCGTGGCTGTGGGGGAATGATGCTGTGTTTGGTGCTGCATTTTGTTAAATAAAACTACAAAAAGGAATGCTCTGAGTGTGTGTGTCGCCTTCCTCCACCGTTCGTCACAGTATGAACAGCCACAAATTCCACGTGGAAAGTCTTCCAAGCAGACTGGATGCTGTTATAGGTGCAAAGAGGGGACCATATTAAAGTCGTATTTCAGTGCAATGTTATTAAAGTCCCTTTTGGTGTAACGGTCAAGGGCCTCAGTACTTTTGTTCATGTAGTGTAATACTCATTTAAATACTCTTGATTCTATTTTCCAGTATATCTGATATGATTAAAACAAAACAATCCAGTATACAGGTTGATATTTCAAGTTTATTTGCAAAACAAATAATTTATTCATGTAGTCTCTAGCAGGAAAAGTGACGCTACTGAGGTTTCAAGCGCAATATTGAACAGTACATTAGGTCATAAGTACACTCTTTATGAAAGCAAGCATTCTGAATTCATTCAGAACACTAATAAAATAAAATTCTTGTGCCTCAAATGATACAAATCTCATTTTCATGACCTTTATCCAAAGTACAGTATAGCCCAGGCACATTCTGGTTCTTTTCTGTAAACACCACTGACCGTGATTCTCAAGTCAATGCAGTTCTCAACAGCTATCAAACACACCAAAAAACAAACCAAAAATAAATAGTTTTGCTGTATGTGTATTGTGCTACTGAACTCTGCTTTTCTTCACAAACTGAAATGTTATGCTTTATTATTGCCAATCACAGGCCATTTAAATTTTTCATATATTGGGGGACTTCTGAAACCTGTCATGAAGTTATTTGGTCCTGTAACCTTACAGTGCCTTAAGCAAGCATTGCAATAATGCAAATACATCGATTCTTTATCAATTATTCATGAGTATTAGAAAGAAATTATGTGAACCCGACTTAATATTGAATACAAGAGTTTATTAAATAATGGTCTAGACAATTCAACCTTGGGAAAGGTAAATGACAAACAAAATCATAAAGTTGAGAGAGCCAAACTATTGTTATAGGCCTTGCCTTCACTGAAGGCATCAAACTTCAAATGCTGGGATTACAGGTTTAGCTGACATCACATTTTATATAGTAACCCTACAGTGCTTTTGTGCTGGAGGCAACTAGGTGCATCTGATAATTTCTATAATACCCCTAAAGTGTCTATAATGTCAAATGAATCTGAAAAAATCTCATATAGCAGAAGCACAAAATCTACAAACATGCGCAACATTCTTTTCACTTACATACCCCGCTACCCTTAACAGTTCATAAACCATCTCATCTCTTACCACTGCAAAAAAATAAAATTTTATACAAAAATTCTGGGAGTTCCCATATGTAAAATGGGAGATCTAAGACATAAAGCTTTTCAAAATCTCAAGCTAAACGTTTCCGTAGTCACAGTGAAACACTCATTTGACACACTGTTCTGAAGTATGCTGTGAATAGATGTCGGTACTATGGCAATCCATTTGGGAGAGGCTCCTCTGCGTAGCCAGCAGTAAGCAGTAACAGCGTTCTGCTGATATGTAGACAGCAAGGCTAAAAAGAAGGCAAGGCAATGGGACTTCCTGCCATCCACCCGCCTGTGTGTCTTCTCTTGTCCTGCCTTTCCTTTAACTACAGAGGAAAGACCAAGATACACTGAACAAAGGTACTTTTAGTTCAATAGGCTCAGCATCTGTACATCTGACACAAGCACATCCATTTTGGCAGTTTGGCACAGATCCCACGATCTTTTCCATCAAATCCTGGGATGGATTCTTTCAGGCACCCAGTTAGATCCTTTGAGGGAACAAAGACAAAAAAGTAAGCTTGAATAAAGTAAACAATATTGCATCCACTTTTGCCAAGAACTCCAATTTCTGATCACCTTTTTTTTAATAAAACCTATCAGATCAGCTTTTCCATGCACAGTGTATGTTATTTATTCTTTAACCTTTTATCAGTGGTCTAGTTTTAGAACACTGATGGCTGGATATTGGTTCATGGACCATTATCAGCCCAGCAGTGACAGTACAGGGGGTCCCGGGTTACAACAATCTCGCAAACGACGCTTCAAGTTTATGATGTTCACTACCATGAAAACTAAAAAAAAAACTTTTAAAAGTGTTTCAGCACACCCCATTAATGTACAGAAGTAGTAGAATACGCAGAACGCAGTAGAATACGCAGAATATGCAGTAACGCGGTGTGGGAGATGGGGTCCCCAGTATGCTTACCTACGCCATTTTGCATGCACAGTATATTCATGCCCTTTTCTTTTTTCAGTAGCTTAGTTGTGTTTTTATGCTCTAGATCAGTGGCCCCCAAACCCCGGGCCGCGGACCGGTACTAGGCCATGGGTCATGTGGTACCGGTCTGCGGGATGCTTCGAAAAGAAAAAAAAAAGTACAGTATTTCCGTTTCATTTACTATCAGGGTCTAAACTATGTTTTATTTTGAAAAATGACCGGGATCCTTAGTCTATGACTCACTGTTACTAAAGCTGCGAGTACACACTGGATTTACGTTTATTATTATATTTTATAGATACCCCATTATTATATTTTTAAAATATCCCCATTTCTATGCATATCATTTATTTGTATAAATACGTATATTTATCTGCCACTCCTTAAAGGCCGGGCCGTGAACATAGTTTCTGGTATTAAACCAGTCCGTGACCAAATAAAGGTTGGGGACCACTGGTCTAGACTATGATTTTACAACTGTGTTAGCTAATGTGTAAACCCAGCTTATATTGGTTTAGCGATAATGCCTCACAGACAACCTCCATTTTACATAATACACAAATATTTGTGTAAATGCCATTAATGTTTGTTTCAATGCTTTACCTCCCCTCACCGTGATCCTCCTCCACCCAGGCAACAATCTTGCCTTCCCAGCCCGGCACCACCGCATCATCCAGGAACACCTACAGGAAGCAGTCGGCCTTCAAAAATCCATTCACTGCCTTAATGAGTTTTTCTAGTGAGCAGGAATTGTATTTGCTGTCTTTGCTGTAATTTATCAATTAACTTCGCTTCAGTTCAAACTCAATCAATACAAGACAAAATGACTGTGTCAACATCAGGCTCATATGCAATGACCTACTGTAAATGACCTTTTTGTCACTAAATAGAAAGAACATTAGCATACTTCTTCTTTCACCGTGCCAAATTCTGGGTCCAGGGCTTTAAAGTGGTATCTGTAACTGCCCTCTCGATCGATTGCCACCTTAAAGTCCCGCAGGGTAACCTCTCCTAACCTGACAACACCACACACACATGTAAATTACTACATTAAAAAGAATAAAAAACACCCACATGTCATAGGATGGTGTGTTAAACTGACCTCTTGGGGATGTTGATCATGAAGGGTGTGAGAGAGCGGTCTGTAAAGTAGAGGACCTTGGTGCAGACAGAAGAGTTCAGCACAGGGCTGCTGTGAGAGTGTGAAATTTCTGCAGAAAAGCATACATCAACAGACAATGTGTTCACTGCACATTTTACCCTTTCCAAATACCCAAATGTGTTAACATTCTTAAAGTTTGAAGATGGAAAGTACACCTGCTTCATACACAAGTGGTTGCTTAGCAACGGTTGAAATATGTCTGTCAAGAAAAAGTACACAGGCTCACACTTTGAATGACATACTTGAGAATGACAGTTCCGTAAAATCTTCTGAACCATTATTATCACATCACGTGTAGCAGCAAAATTGCAAACTTTTACATGTATCAACACAGAGTGAATATAAGCATGATACAAAAGCATCCACTTTGGACTGCTGGCTTGTCAGAAAAAGATTCTATCTTTACACATACAAGTGTTTCTGCTTGCTACAATTATTGCTTCATTTAGAATTGTGAAAAATGTAACCCAGCTGTTTGATGTGTAAACATTTCCAAACCAAGAAACACCATAAGACATTTAAAAGCAGTCAAAATACAAAAAGAATAATCTGAAATTTGGAAAATAACACAAAAATCTTTGTTAGCATTTTGCATTCTGTAAGAGGACTCCTACACCTACCACTATGCTGGGCCCAGAGCTGGCACCTCCATTCTTGTAATCAGTCTCATCATCAGCAGTTGCTACCTGTCCTATATGATCTATAAAATCGCAGGCATGCTGTTTGCAAAGTCTTTGGGTGTGTCCGAAATCACGCACTACCGATAGTGCACTTAGATTTAGTGTGTAGTGCGCACTGCCTTCTGTAGTGCGCACTGCTATGGGTCAGTGCTGTCCTAAACGTAACACTAACGTTTTGCACTTAGCGGAAATGACAGACTAACATTTGCTCGCGATTCTTCAGCCGCCAAAGTATCTGGCGGTTTTATCGCAGTATACATCAGTAAAATAATTTTATTAACGTTACTTACATTTATACGAACCAGCTCCGCAACGTGGTCAAAATGGTGCCCGTTTAGTGCGCATAGTGTGCATCATTCTGCACTGCGTTTTCTGGCCGATTTTAGTGCAGCATCCGGGTACTTTCAGTGCACTGAGTTTTAGCTCGGTTTTCAGTGTCAGCACACTACGCTCTAAAATCGCACACTAAAAGTGCACAAGTGCGTGGTTTCGGACACACTCTTTGTGATTATTTACCATTCATAAATCTTTAGACCAAGCCGGTGTCAGTACTTCTGAGTCATTCTGTGCTCTGTTAACTCCTCCAGGTGTTTTGTCACTGTCACAGCCACCTCGCCTTCCCCTAATAATCACCGCCCTGTCTCCCCTGAATATTAGTTTCCTTTCTACCTGTCCTCTGTTCTGTCTCCGTGCCCACCTGCTTGTATTCTTATTCCCCCGTGTTTCTCCCATGTAGCCTTGTTCCCTTAGTCTCTTCCCATTCCGTTTGTGTTACAGCCCCTCCTTATTTGTCACACCTGCATCTAATTGTTGTCTCACCTGCAGCCTCTCCGATTCCCTTTTTAAGCCCAGCCGGCCCCGAGTCTTGTGTGTCTGTATTTGTTCACCGTTGGCGGTTGTGTGAGCTTCAGTTGTTCCTGAACCTAATGTTTCTCTGTTCTCTTGTTTTTGCAGACTCGTGCCCGGCCGTCCTGAGTTATTTCTGTCTCGTCCTGGGAAGCCTTTCCTCCCCCCGTTTGCATGCTGGTACTTTGCTTTGATTCCTGGCCAGAGCCCGGCGCACGAGTCCTGCTTTTTGTTTGTTTGTCTGGTATAGAACCACAGCAAGTCTGAGATCATTTTACGTGTGACTTGAACTGTTCCTGTTTTGGCGAGAAGCCTTATTCTGAACGCTTGGGACATTAAAGACTATCTGGCCTGTTGAATACTGCGTCCTCCCCTTCTTCCCCACAGTGCCGACATGACAGTCACTCTGTTTCTTTTTCAGAATTTACGGTCAACTCCTTATCAAATTTGTGTGTTTCATAAATACACACAGTACAAGTGGCGCAAGTTCAAGTCCCTCTTCTGGTGGAGCTTGTACGATCCACCTTTTTTTTCGCCAGTTAAAGCCCTGCAGACCTTACTCCACCATCCCGGGACTCTATTTCCCATGCTCTGTTAGTCTCTTCTTAAACCTCTCATCGACAGGCTGCCTTAGCAGTCTCTCCGTTTAGTTAGAATTTTAAGAGTAAGACTTACTTGCACTGGGGGGCCAGGAGTCTCTGTCTGTGTAAGTGGCCTTGTGCCCTGGAGATTTTACCCTCACCTGAAAAAAGTAAAAAAGTAAATTTTTCTCTGACAGAATTTAAGAGCTTCCCAGACCGCTCTACATGAGGCAGTGTGTGCTCAGTGTATTAATATCACAGTTTGTATACTACTGCTTTCCCACCTTTCGCTCCTGCCTATGATGTACGTCCAGTGAGTATAGGCGATCCATAAGGCTGGCCACACCCTGCTCCAGCGTGTCTAGTGTGTGATGCTGAGGGTCATGTCCTGCGAAGCTGTTCCTTAGACTGCGCAGAGCATCTCGCACCAACTGCAGCTCCTCTGCCTGACAGAAAAACATGATTTACTTGACAACTGACACCTTTTCACTTATTGTACACAATATGTCCAACAGTGTGCAGACATCCCGCCTTAGTACTGAGTTTAGGTGTTTCAGCCACACCTGTTGGTAACAGGTGTTTTAAATCAAATCTCCATAGACAAACAAAAGCAGAAGAATGGGTCTTGTTAATTCCACTTTTGTCATATATGTATGCTCTGGTAGATCAGGATTGAGCTGTTTTTGCTGCTTTTTCAGACAAAAGTAGCATTTATAGTTGAAGAGTCAGACCAAGCTGACACAGATCAGGGATGCCAAGTGTTGCGTGTAGTCTTGTAAAGCATGCACCACTGGACTTGTCATCTCTTTGATCTCTGCAATCATTAACAAAAAATTAAAGATGCCCACTCACCCCTTTGTGTGATTTTGTTGCACTGTGTTCCAGAGCTACAAGGTGAGCATATCCATTGCTTTGAGAGCCAGGATGCTGGAACAGATGATGACATGTAATGCTTCAGATTTCAAAGAAAATTAAAGATGGAAAATTAGCTTTAGTTGCTTTGTCTTACCTCATCTTGCTCATGGTTCATGAGCTCCTGAAGAACCACCTGTTTATGTTTCAAGTCCCTTTGCATGTCAGCCTGACGATTACAGAAGAGGGGTGTGAGAACAGCTGAATCAGGTGAGGAGGCACATATTAGGTCTGTACTGGGGTATTAAGTGACATACTTGCTGGTTGTTGCTATCTGTCAGCTTGCGCAATGCTTCATCCAACTTGAGCTGTTGTTGCTGTAGAAGGCGGTCCTTCTGCCCCAACTCTTTCTGCATAGTAATGATTTTAAACTGTAGCAATTTAAGTGTCAATCAGAAATGTTTCTCAGAGCAGGGCAGTAATACTGATGAGACATGTTCTGATTAGAAATATAGATGCAATGTGCTCATGTTGGTTGCACTTAGAAGCAAAAGTACCTTATAATCACTAAGAAGTCTGTTTCTTTCCTCTAGCTTCCTCTGGAGCTCAGCCTGAGAAACCACATACACATTCTAATTACAACATAGTTTTATTGTATGGTTTTAGAATTGTTCTATTAAGTCATTTATCATTTTGCCTTACTAAAAATCATTACAGTGTTAACTATTAAAATAATCTGTAGATTACTTGGTACTGATACAATTTACAGTGAAATCCTTACAAAGTACACATACACAAAAACCCATACTTACATTTTGCCTAGCTAGTTCATCACGGTTCATGCTGGTTCGCAAGAGTTCTTGTTTAAGCTGCAGTACAGATGCTTCCTGTACAGCCATACGCTGCTGGAGAGCATCCTGCACACACAGAGAACCATTACCATGCACAGTCCACCACTGTATCCCTTAACCACATACTGTTGCACTATAGTGCATATTCATATGTTTGATTTACTTCTGTGATTTGCAGAAAAAATAAAATTATTAATGGCAGTCTGTTACTGAAATGGGTGATAATTACAACAAAATGAAGTTAATTAATACAGATTTTCTGAGCTGACATTTCATACCCTGGAATGAAACCTATAAGCCTGTTATTTCTGTGTTCAGGTTTATTGCAGCGATGCTGTGAAATAAGATTAAATGAGGATGCTCTCAGCTCCACTTTGTATGTGAAAACTAAAGCTGAACAAACATACAGGGGCCTAATTCTTTTAATGTTTTTTATTAATTCAACACAGTAGACCTCTGAAATTCTGAGAACACCCACAAATTGTAAAAAGCCGTGATGTGCTAAAACAATTGCCTAAAATGCAGATTTTTATTGTCTAAACCCTAAATGTGCCCCTAAATATGCTCCCGAAGCACTTTAATTTCATTTTAAATTCCACTTAATACATTACCCTTAAAGAAAATGTAAAGGTGAATTTGGAAATGCTGATGAATTTATGTTAATATACATGTAACATAATTTATCTCTTAAATGCATGAAAAACTGTACATTGCCAAGAAAAAATAATAAAATGCGGAGGATATTTGCAGTTTCAGCGAATTTGCGGGGGGTTCCGTGAATCTCCGATCGACTGAGGCCGCAAACTCTGAACCAAGACTTTGTGGGGAACACTGTATTTTTACAGAGTGATGTAAACTACTGCAACAGGAGTTATTTTAAAGGGCCTACATTGGTATAACATTTTTTGTAGCCTAGTATCAAGTTCTGCTTTACATGGTGATAATCATTAACACTGTTGTCATAATCAGTAAATTACATGTTACTATTATTTTCTTTGGGGATTGTTACATATGTTCACTTACTGTTCATTAAGAATATTTACTAAGTAATGAGAAACATTACAATAATGCATTCAATTTAGACATTTCAAATAATGAGTTTATAAAAGCAGTATCAACTGCAACAAGCGGTTAACTCTTGGTTACTATATCAGATATGGAATCAGAAATTCCATATGTTTCTCTAGTCTCTCTTAATGCATGCCTGTTGTTGTTAGAGTTCTTCAGGATAAAGGTTTATGTCCCTAAAAACATTGAAATTGAAAATGCTGAGACTGTAGGCTTACTTTGACACCTTGTAGGTTGCGTGCCTCCTGTTTGAATTTCAACAGCTCCCTCTACAGGACAGAAAACGAACAAAGATTAAAATGAAACCAAACACCACAAAGGAAGAAGTAAAGTGCCATTCAAGATACTTTATTAAAGCTAGGGATAAGGAGGTGTAGCAGCTATGATGTTCACAGATACATATAAAACAGCAACACATTGAGCTAATCACACTCTATGACTCAAAGTTTTGCACATGCTAGTATTATATAGCAATTTAAAAATATGCAAAGAACAACTTCAATTCACAGTATACCTAAAAATCCAGAGTACTAATAGTACTAATAAACAGAGGCTACCTTGACTTCCTGACTCTCCTCCATGCTCTGGTCAAGACGACTGCGTGTTATCACCTGCACAGAATAAATAGAGGATTCCTTTACTTTCAGGCAGAATGCACAGCACATAAATTGGGGAATTCGAACAAACCTCACGACACAAAGAGTCAGGGCCAAGTGCTAAGGAGTGAGAGGATAAGGGAGAAAAATGGCCGAATTGAGTACAGACCAAGCTAGAGAGAGAAGCAGGTGAATGAAGAGGAAGAGAACTGGATACCTGCACCTCATTCACCCAGAAATGCGCACGCGCGCACACACACACACACACACACACACACACACACACACACACACACACACACACACACACGGTAAAGTGCACAACTCACCTCAGAGTAACCTGATCTAAATGAGATATATGAATGAGCTCAGAATAGAATACAGAAAATTTAGCATGCAAAGCATTCATACAGCAACTATACAGTATGGGCAAAAAACCTGAAAAAACAGAACGATTACCAATTGCTGTTCTGCATTTTCCACTCCCTCTCCCAAGCTTAATGAGACCTCTTGCTCATCTTCAGGTAAAGATCCATGGAGGAGCAAAGCCTGTAATCCCACATACAGACACACAGATGGACCTCATTGGTAGCGGAATTATGTTATTCTCAAGATTAATTTCCTTGAACAATCTACATCATGCCAAATTTGCTTTCTATGTTTAAATAATGACACAAGGGGCACAGTGTGCTTTTCACTTTGATAAGTAGTAAATGAACGCCTACGAATCGCAATCAGTCTGTGTTCATTACCTTGTTTTTTTTTTTAAAACAATGTATTAATTATTTTAAACTATTTATTATTAACTAATTATTAGACTTACCTCTTATTGTATTTTTGCAAATAGTTGCAAAAGTTAACTATTTAGAAATACTGAATACAAGTTACTTTACTGTACCCCCCCATTTCTGTATTGTAAAAATGCTCTTAACATTTGGCCTAACAGCTGAGCCATGAATTCAAGCGAGAAAAATCCACAGAATGCATGTCTAATTATTCCAAAACATATGGCTGCAAGCTTGTGATGATCTATGCCAGCCCAGCAGGTCACCTGTAAGTTTGACACCATTCTCCTAGCTTCCACCATCTCCCTCTCCAGTTGCTCCTGCTGCTCCCACAGCTGCTCCTCCCAGAGACAGCTCCGCATACACATCCCATCATGCTCTGAGGCAGCTCCTGAGCCAGATAATACCAGTTTAATCATATCATTTGTGTGGCAGTGGGAAAGAGGATGCACTTAACCAGACAAATCAGAAGTTCTATTACATTACCATGTCCACGGCACTAAATTATCCAGAGGTTTTCTTACAGTACCTGCTTTAGTTTTTGGATCTCCTGCTGATTGGCTCTCCAAAACCTGTGCTTTCTCCTCTGTTAGGCTAATGGAATCTTTTGGAGTCAGGATGGGACTGGGAGAGCTCAAACTGAGCGGACAGAAAAAAATAGTGAAGAGCTTGATTAACCTTCTTTAAACACAAATCATTGTGCTTACAATTAATGTGACTCTGCTGGTGTTCTTTTGACCTGTACCGATTTTTGGCATGTATTCATTACTCCATACCCTACTTTACCACCCCTTCTGGGCCCTAAGCAAGGTCACTGATATGTAAATTATTGATGTTTCGTGACAAAGTGTGTACCTCTTGATAGATAAGAGAAGGATACATGCCAAAAATTTCAGTGACCATACTTACTATAGTGACAGATCTTAAGTTGGGTGCATGCTGAAAGCTAAATACGTATTTGGAATTAGGCCAAGGCTTTAAACATTTTTTTCAGGTGTCTAGGACAGCCATCTGAAAATGACGGACAAATAATTTTTGTGAACTAAGAAAACATTTAGATTTTTCATGTTGGTCCAGGGGCTAACAAAATGCAACAAAATGGTTCAATTCTTAGATGGTTGGGCATGAACCAGAGTTGAACCAAAAGGACCCTTTAATGTCACAGTTGATCTGTGTATAGTGCAGGAACAACTGATCATTTCTCATAAAGCACTTCATCTGATGTCTAATGCTACAGAATCAGAATCTTTGAAATCTTTGTTTAAGGAATGTTTTCATTCATTTGATGCTTGAATTAATATGTTAAAGGAGGAGAATGGAAACTCTGTTTTGTCATTTTAAGGGCTTTGCTGTAAAAATATTACTGTGTTTAAAAACTAACACAAAATTGCTTGTCATTGGTTCAGTTCATTTCATGTTTTTTGATGCTACTTCGAAAAGCCACAGCCAAACATGGCCCATGGTTATAAATAAACATGTCAAAATATCCAGTGGCAACTAAGGACAGTCACTTTTAAAATGGTTTGTTATGTTAACATGAAGAGTATGCTGGGCAATGCGCTTCACATCAAAAATCTGATGAAATACTACACAATTATATACAATTACAATATAACAAATTTAACATATTTCATAAATTACATGTTCTATAGTTTGTACATGTAGATCTGTAGTTTTGTCAGTAAATAGTGTATTTATTAGTCTCTAAGAAGGATGTAACTACACCTCTTATCTGGTTTCAGTTAATTAAAGGTTTAGTTAATTAATCTGTTTACTTTAGTCTCCCATTAGTCTCTCACATGTCCGTCATCAGTTAGCTGTACAGTAGGGGAGTGATCTGGCTGATTTATCCTGGGAAAGCAACCCCTGGCAAACCTCTCAAACCTCTGGCAAATCCACTATATCTTGCAGCTTAGCATTCCATCTGAACACATTTCCTAATCAATATTGCACCTGCATGATGTATTTCCTGTGCATTAATCAACTACATCTCATTGGCTCCATTTTCACTTTAAATAACCTAAGATAACTTTTCTGACAACAGTCACCGAGACAGCAACGAGGCAAATTATCCTCCATAGGGTGTACACTGTTAGACGTTTCGTCTCCACTTTACAGTACCATATTGGCGTCACTGTTGCCAGCGTCATACCGACGTCGTGTTAACGATAACTTAACGTTATGAAGGCTGATACCGTTTTTGCTTCTCTGGTATAGTACTGTAGTACCAAGTGATGGTAGCGAACTGTAGCCTCTTTTACAGTATCTCAGTGGCGACAGAGACGCCAGTAAGATATCGTTACTTATTTTGGCCGTAAATTACGTCAACAAAGTAACATTATACTGGGATTAATAAATCACAATAGTACCGTTTATTCACGCTACGTCGCTGTAAGCCCGCTTTAAGGTAATAAACTGCAATATATTAACCAATAATTTGCCCTTAACACGCACTGCTGCTACCGAAAATACTCATCCCTGTTAGAGGATACCGCGTTTCCACAGACGGTCATTTACTGTCTAACACGTCTATTTTACCATGATACCAGGAAACAGCAACATACTGTAGGAGAGTGGAGGGTGCAAAAAAAAACACTCACACACACACACATATATATATATATATACACACACACACACACACACACATATATAATTATTGTATTATTGTGCTTTACACTGCAGAAACACACATTTCCAGAATCAGTGAACATATTTTCAGTGAGGAAGCACTTGTGCTTACAAAACAATTTAATCCATGT
>JBBPDE010000021.1:4826495-4846374 GCA_037974605.1 Nannopetersius ansorgii | reverse complement strand
GGCCATGCTGTCAATAGAGAAGAGACTGGTGACTGAGATGACTGACTTTAACCAGAAGGTCATTGAGAAATTTGCAACCCAGAAAGAAAGGAGAGCAAAATTTGTTTTCAAGTAGTACTACTGGCCAGTGATTAGGCAACATTTGTGTGTGTGTGTGTGTTTAATGATTATATTGATTCCTTCATTAGATAATAAACCCAATTTGAACTAAAATTCACTGACTTGTGGTACATTTCTTAGCAGTCGTATTTTTGGTTTTTTTTTATACATCACCTGATAAATGGCTTTTACACTCCTGTATTACTAACAGTTTAATTTTTTTTTCCAGTTGTTTACGGACCGCCCCACAATTTTTTTAGCACCAGCCGCCACTGCTTGCCATAATCTCACACCTTTGCTCTTAAAATTTTAATTATATTCAGTTTATTTAAGAACTTAATAGTACATATCTCACTGAGCTGCCATCTTAATGAGATGACTAGTCATCTTCTGGTGAAGTCAATAAATTACCTGGATAACTATTTATGAATGCATTGCATAATGATACGGAAAAGCATTAAACAAGTGACCAAAGCACAAATTAGAGGGATCATTATAAGCATCTTTTCAAAAAGATGGCTTGTAAAAGCACAGACCAAGAGGTTGCACTATGGTCATCTCATTTAATTTCAAACTGATGTCTCACATTGTTTTTAGTCATGTTACCTAACCATCATAAATGTTCAGCAATTTTCTTCCAACAAAATTAGTCCCAAAAACTAACTTAAACGTACAC
The DNA here is from genome assembly GCA_037974605.1 of Nannopetersius ansorgii. NCBI lineage: Eukaryota > Metazoa > Chordata > Actinopteri > Characiformes > Alestidae > Nannopetersius > Nannopetersius ansorgii. The sequence continues at coordinate 4,845,599 of JBBPDE010000021.1, read as the reverse complement.
GTACCTTGTCACAGTGCAACAGCAAATGTGACTTTTATTGTGAAAGTTGAATTCCTTAATGTATCTAAAATATGTATCCTCTTAAAAGTATGTGACCGTAAGAGACCACACACTTTGTGCATGGCTGTGTTGTGTATAGCCCCACCAGACCACATCCTTCCTGTCAGTTTTAGAACTTCCTGATTTAGCTTGTAATCAACCATATACTGCATTTCTCACCACAATCTGAAAATTAAACCTGCTATTTCAGTTATTTTACTCCCTAACTGATGTGTATTTCTAATAAGTATTTGAACAATGTAAAACATAAATGTTCTCTTTGCTCTTTTAATGTTTGTCTGTGTAGTTGTGATAAGGTATCTCTAGTTCCTTAAAAGATGAGCTTGACCAAGAAAATGGGTCTGCATTGCCCTTTTCCAGATACATATCTGGAGAAGAATACAATCATCCTTGGTTTTCACTAAAATTAATTATGCTGCTGTGGCTGCATTGCACGGCAAAATATCACAAACACTACTTTATGTATCTATGTATGTACATGTGACATTAGTTACTCCTGCAGTCCCTTGCACTCAAGTACCTCTGTAAATAGACTGTTTATAGAGTGTTTGAGTCACTTCGGGTATGCATTAGTTATATGAAAGGGCATATATCTCTTAATCTGAGCATTATTTCTGAGCACCTAGTATACCTGATTCAACTCATGAACTAACCAACGTGCGCTGAGAGTGGAGTCCTCAAAACTAATTAAGTATAGATTTGCTATGCGTATTATAATTATTATACAATTGTAAATTAATCACAGTTTGTAAGCCCTTGTTAACAGAAAAAGAAATAAAAGACGTGTTTGTTAGAAACAGTTGATGAATCAAAATAAGTTAGGCTACTTACGGATTTCTCCACAGCCGAAGAACGAAGCATCTCACCGGCCTTCAAAAAATAAGCATACGTTTAATACAATTAAATTTTGTGCGTTGTGTGTGAGCCTTTTGTAAGTATTTATCATGCTCCCTAGACACAGAAAAATGCTTGGTTCACATAGCAAGATATAATTAAATCTAACGCTATGGTGTGCTTTACTTTGCTCTCCTACCATTTGGCTAACTCACACAGTACAATTCAGATCAGACGTCTGACACGTTTGACATGTAAAAAGGGTTTGTTTATGTAAAAAGTCAGCTCATTTTAAGTTGAGCAACCAAGGAAGGCAAGCCTGGCCAGCGAACAGCACCAGCTGTTCACAACTGCGTCGATTTTAAAACAGCCGATTGGAGTCATTACCATCACAAAAAGCTGTTCTCCTTTTCTATATGCAAATCTGCAAACTCACCGGGCAGCTATTTATTCTCTGGAAGGCGATGGAAATGACAATTTCAACTTCCCGTTGGTGTAGCTATAAAGCTCATTTTCCCCAAAGCAAATCTCAGAGCCCTCGTCAGGTCCCAGCTCCAGTGTTCCTGTCGCTATGACGACCAGAACCCGCACTACTGGACAACAGTGATTGGAACAGGTTTCTATTATACATCAAATATCTATTTTTTTTAAAAATATAAATATCTAAAGAAATTTCGCCGACCTGTCCAACATAATGAGGATACATATTACACGAGAAAGTAGACGGGTTTGTGCAGTTTAATATATGTCTGTGAGTATCTGCCTCCCCCTGCTGGTTTCAACAAGCTATAAATATAAACCACATGCAGCACATTCACAAAGCCAGTGATATTGATTAGTTTATTGATACAAAACTGTCTAACCAAATATTTTCACAAGAACAACAGTTGTCTTTTGTAACAAAATCTTAAAAATATATATATATTTCAAAATTACAAACCCCAGAAGCTTTGTAGCGTATGTAGAATAAGTTCAGCATTTAGCACTGCTGTGTTATTTCCAGACAAAGCTGTCGAATTCACATGCAAGTTATATGATAAATGTATACCAACACATCCATTCACAACCAACTGAACCAGGGTCAGTCGATTTGAGATAACTGTTAGGATTATGAACAATTTCACAGTATTTTTGACAGAAACACATAAGGACAAACAAATGAATAAGTAGAATAAGAATTTAACATAAACATATCCAGAAGAGCAGTTCCGGGAGCTTTTCAGAATACCACAAGTCCTTTTTCAGCAAATGCATGCAGAGCTCTTACATATGGTTTACATCATACGCTTATATAATCATACGGGAAAGGCATCTTAGTCAGGATACACAACCAATATAATGCTTTGCTAATACAGATTGTTTTTTTTTTGTCTAAGAATTTGTCATCACTCCACATAAATAAAGTGTTTTCTAAGATTCTTAATACAGTTTAGTCCAAATACACCATCATAGGTTTGTCACTTTCCATATTTTTGCATGAACAGCTGTTTTGTTATTTCATTCAATTTGATTTGGTTCGTGTTCAAATTCACAATGTGTTCATGTCTTCAGACAGCGACACAAACTCCCGAAGACAGAACAACTCAGCTTGGCACATACACATTTTTAGGGCATCTATGTCATTTATGCAAAAATAACTGGCTTTTACCTTGCACAAACTTTTTTTTTTTAAAACTTTATCAATATTTCATTTTACTATCATAGATAATGCACAGAATTAATCTTGCCATGTAATCTCACATTTACTCATTGACCATTAACAAACTGTTAATCAGAAACTTTTTATATGCAGATGAAAATCCTACTCTCCTCTAATAATGCACAATATGACATTAAAACAGGCTAGGTTACCCAAATAAATTCATAAAAACTAAACAAATTTAAATACTTGCCAAATAAAATGCTATACCATGTACAGCGAGTGATCGTGCACCTCCCCTGTAATCCAAGCAAAAACAAAGCTCCATTAAGTATGGCCACATGTGGAGGATATATCTCTAAATCCTGACGTTAGAAACATATATTAGTTTCTGGAAGGCTGTGGCTTGGAGAGAAGCATCATTTGGCCCAGGAGTGGAGCATTCTACAGCAAACTAAAGCATCCATATTATACATTCATAATCTAGGAAAAATCTAGAACACTACTAATATTACTCAGTGAGGTGTCATCTATGAAACAAAATATAAATTTTGTTTCTAATGCACCCAGAACAGATTATTTACAGTATCTATGAAGTCCTGGAATACGTTGCATTGGCTTAATGTGTCCAAGTTGCTGACCGAGTGTGTTAAAATGCACTCCACTCAAGAAGACTAGGTGGATGCGTCGGCAGTAATAAGAGCACCTTGTAGCTAACACAGACAAGGCTAGTGTTACAGCTGAGCAAATTTACGGGAAGACTATGGAACCATTCAGAACCCATCAGCTTAGCAGAAGAAGTGCTGCAGTGGTGCAGAAGAAGCAATGGGACAGCAAAGAAGACAACTACTTTTGCCATCTTATGGCTCCATCTAAGCACCATGCTAACTCTTTTTTGCAAAAATGCAGGGCAGAAGAGATAAGGCCCTTTTGATCTGTCTTGGGAATGCACAGAAGCCTGATCGTAGCACCTGATCTCAGGAATGCACATGAAGATTACAGACTAGCTTTCAATCTGCTATTGCAAACTCTGCTCACATCGCTGTAGTCATGCCATCGCAAAGACACTAAGCTGCTTATTGTCTGGTAAAACACTGTGTATCAAACACAGTATTACAGAAATTATGCATATGCAGTGATGAAACTGAAACATGACCTCAACAACCTTAACCTGTGAATGCCCACTTACCACAAGCCACCACAAAGTCGACAGCAATGAGCGAATAAACACTATGTTACTCAAAATGTTCGATGATTACACACCCTGGTCCTCAAAGCTACTGTAATGGTAAGAGGAACTTCTCTCTGGAGTAAACAGGCCAACATAAACAACATCCACAACAAAAGCTCCCTGCAGGAACAAAAATGAATGCAATCACGCGAGAGACTGAAACCTCCTTCCTCTCTGTGATTTCTCACAGGGATGTATGCGGACTGCGTGTGTGGTCTGCAAGCTTTTCTTGGCTCTTCATCAGGATCTGAAGACGTGCACTGCACGCACCACATACTGTCTGCAGATGGGGCACTCACTCATGCGCTTGCCACACTTGCTACAGGTGACCATGTGGCCACACTCCAGCAGCACACAGTCGATAGGTGAGTCCATGCAGATCTTACACAGGTTTTCCTCTTGCTCACTGGGCTCAGCTGGCTCTGCTACAGAAACAGAATAAATGGTTTAATAGTTTAGTTTATAAATAGCATACACTTCAGCAATACACAGACTATGGTTTAGAAGTTTGGAATCAATATACATAAATGTAAATACATGTAAAAGTGATTTGAATGTAACTGTAACTGTAATTAGTGAGAATTAAAAAAAGTAACAAGGCTGGGTAAAAAAATTACTTAGTCTAGAATGATATAGCTACGATGGGTAATTCTTTCATGAGAATGAATGCCCAAAACAAGCGAGATGTAAGTGTAAGTCAACTAAACAGGTAACAACAGATAACCGTACATACCTATACTGGTTTCCTTTTTAGCATTTGAAACTGAAAATAAATGAGTGAAAAATTAGAATACTAACATTAAGTTGTCAATGTTCTTTTTACATAAAAATATAAACTCTTGGAATTGTTGTCCAATAAGAGGCAAACTATGAACCACACAATCGGATATATATATTTATGTATGTATGCCACAAGAAGCCTAAAGAACAAATAAGAACAAGTCTACTGGTTTATCTTCTTGGGTATAATGACCAGACTAGCAGAATGTAGTGTGAGTATTTATGTTTCACCCAGGTTGTGGAGGTCTTTCTGATCATTAAAGAGCCGAGTGACCCTCTCCATCAGCTCCCACTTCTCACAGCAGCCCTTATAGTTCACAAAGTTTCGTGCCAGGATTTCCTTCAGCTGCCGCACGCTGAGGCCATCGATGTCCTGCACACTGCTCAGATCAGACAGAGAGGCTCTCCGGCTGTGTACCAGCGTCTCCTCACTGTCTGTGGACTGAGTCACACCCAAAACAAAATAAGACTTAAATCTGTCAGTAGAAATGGCATGTTATTTAAATAAATATAAGTAGGTTTTAGTCAACTACAGCTAATATTTTAAAAAGATGTATAATAAAAACCAATAAAAATAGATATAAGGATTTGTTCCGACAGCGTAGAATAAATGAACTGTCAACCTCATCATCGTCGTCATCCTCTTCCTCTTCATCCTCATCTTCACCTTCTTCTTCTTCCGTAAGCTGCTCCGACTCCTCAGGAGTTTGGGGGAGAGGCGTGGGGGGTTGTGGTGGGTCTGGTGCTGCTGGGTGGGAGACAAAGTTGCTGCTGCTGCTGCTAGGGGTGTGCTGACCCAGCACCAGCTCCACCAGCTCCTCCTTTTCACGGCACATCTGCGTGGGGATCTCATGCAGATGCAGATAATCACGCAGCTCTTTCACCTTCAGTCGCATCAGATTGCTCCGCTCAAACTGTGTGACGTGAAAACGCTGGCATGTGAGACACAGCCTGACCTCTGGCTGCACCCAGCATCGGCCACAGAACTGCTTCCTGCAGTCCACACAAACATTCTGTGAGAGAGAGAGAGTGTCAGTGGTCAACCTGTAAACATGCTGACAAAACCTCAGAGACTGCTGATAAATTGTATATGTGTACAGTTTCCCCTAGATGTTTTTTCAGGTCAGGAAGTCCCTAACCTTTCTCCTAGTGGCTGTTTAAGCAGCAAAATGGAAAGTGCCCCCTCCCATATTTTATTAATATAATTAAATCAAATATTTATAAAGAAATTATCATTTACATTACATTTAAATATTTCCCTTTTTTGTTTATTTAAATTAACTGAACTGAAGACATTGGATTTATGGCTTCTGTTTGGACTATAAATTCATAAATAAAACCCAAACAGATTCAAACAAATAGATATAGATATAGATATACATATATATAAGACACACAAGCAGCGAACAGATATCTAAAGTCTCAAGCATTGTTAGATGCCATTTCACCATTTTCATTCTTTATTAGGAGGAACTGTTCCATGCTGCTGTTCAGTTTTTAAGTGTCACTCGAGAAGTAACTGCTTTCCCTTCATTTTATAGATTTTACTGGGTACCAGCATGAGTGGAAACATTTATGAATGCAACATAACCATACCATTGCATAGCAACCACCATGAGGTGTTATAGATTAATTTGACTGCTTGAGCATGAGCAAATTTGATGCTAATGGGTGCACCTTAAAGTATATGAATTAACTAAACAGAAAGGGTTCTGGATACTTTTGTTTATACCATGTATTTTTCCACTACACAAAACTAGGGTACAACAATTGCCACATACTATCATTCACAAACACCACCCTTGCAGAAGTGTCAGCAAAGCAGCTGTAATCTTAGCCAATAACTAGAACTGCTCTAAGACCAATCTATCTGCAATGTAGTGTTTCCTCTGCCTTTATACAGTTTTTCTGTAATTTGGACAGAATGTCACACTGAATGACTGATTCAAGACTGAATTGGTCCATGTCTTACCCTCCTCTCTGTGTCAAACTGGCCTCCGCAGGCCTTGCACAAGTGTTCGGGTGATGCTGGGGAGGAGCTGTAGCCCGAGTTTGTGTAGGCCTGCTGCCATGAGCTGCTGTTTTCTTCCACGGTGGCGGTTGTGTTCACACGGAGACAGCTACAACATGAGATTTTTACATCCCTTCCTGCACATGTTAAAAAATGTAATTATTTAAAATTAAATACATACATTAATAATATGGGCTACTGGTGTCTAACTCACAATACTTTATGTGTTATATATTGCTTGGGTACAATAGAGTTTTGAAAATTAGATCTACATGGCACAAAAGGCTATTGTTTTGTAGACACAAGAAGTTATTATTATTGTAATTATTACTGTTATCATGATCATCCTCATAATATTGTCACTATTTTTATTATATAACAACAACAAAACAGCAATAAAAACAACAACAACAACAACATTAATACACATTTCAATGGCATGTAAAAGCGTTTCATAAAGGACTGGTTATAAGGGACTAGGCGTTCCAGATGTGCTCAGTAACCACCAATCTTGTCCGTTCTGCACTTAAATTTAACAGCCTACAGAGCCTTTTAGAGATACCAATACAAAGATATTATAAGCTGGGTCTGAATGGGTCTACATTTTTTTTTTACCTACAAATGTAACCTGACTCGGAAAGATTTGCACAAGAATTCCAATGTGCATGGACTGTCTCATGCACAAATGGCAAATAAAAATCTTGAATCTTGAATGATAGGCGTTAGCTGAGTCTTTATTCACTGTTCCGGCCAAATAACGGTATCCTTCAGGATTTTATACCTGCTACATGCCTCGTCTACGTGCAGAGGTTCTTACCCAAAAGAGCAAGAGGGGTTCCTTTCAAAGACAGACATGTTCCAATTGTGCAATGAGAATCCCATAAATTGCAGATGAGCCCGAAGCGCTGTGGGTACTGCTGACTCCAGGAGACGCAGGGGGGCTGGATCGTGTTCACGCGACACTGAACGGGGTTTTCTAGCGATTTCTTCTGGTTCTGTGCTTCTAAACGTAAGAGCTCCCAAAGAGAACCCAGCGCCACCAGCTGGAGGGATGCGTGATCAACAGATAAAACAAGCCGCAGATAAAACCGCTCTGGCTCTTTTTGACCCGTGATTTTTCAGGAACTTGTGAGCATCAGGCAGCACCAGATAAAATAGATTAATCATATGACTTGATAGAGAACATAATAATGCAAAATATAAAAATATAATGAACAATAATTCAGCAGTAGGTTCAACAGGCTCCCTTGTGCAAATGTTATAATTGTACTGAGGTCGCAAAAATAATTGTACATAATATGTACATTCAATACATTCAATTAAAATGTAAAAGCAATCAATTAATTGTCAATTAATGAACAATTATTGTTAATTATATTTTTGCATATTTTGTATTATTTTCATTATGATTATTATAATAATGGTTGTTAGCCTATATATAATTACTAAATCTGGACTTTAAGATTACGATTTTATTTTGTATTTATATGCATGGATTTTATTCACACCTCTTTTAGCAGCCTTCGTACCTTCTAAAAATCTTCTAAGATCAAGGAAGATCACCAAGAAGTTTATTTTTAGCCTACACAAGAACACAAGCCCTTCTTGCAACATACACAAATGCCCCGGACCACAGGTTTTGAGGACCAGTTCACGTCAGAACATGCAACTTTTTATCTGTCTTCCTGACTTATGCTTCAGACAAATTCACTCTGACAGTGTATCGGTGGCCTCAACAAATGTGAATGATAAATAGCAGATTTACATACACATGAACTTCAGAGGGCGCTGTGCACCACTAAACCCTTTTTATGTGTCCTCAGGACCAAAGAAGTTCATGTAGAATAAGTTGTTCAGTACTAGTACCCTAGAGTGCATTTATGAATAGACTTCTACATATTATGCACACCCAGACTTTCAAAAAGCGAAGCAATAGTTATAATAGTTAAAGTTTTACCAGGGTTCTAAGAAGCTACTGTAAGAGAAGTCTTTGCCACCCCAAAGACTGATATCAAACATGTTTTAATTAGTCAATTATGTTTGAGGTCAATTGTGAGAGGAAAATTATGCAATATTCTAATCACTTTAGGGCTCACTGCAAACCCTTGTGCACTCTAATGCTTTAGAGTCAGCTTGCTAAGTCACAAATGAAATAAGCTAGAGTGTGAGGTCAACTAGAATTTTCTTTTGGTGGTTGGTGTTTTGTCTGACTGGCACTTCAAGGCTCTAGGAAGAGATTGGCAGCTGGCCTAAAGACACTGGTGAAGAAGGCCCACAAGCACAACTGCAACAGGCAGCTGTCACGATTCAATTAGTGAGTCATGCCCTCCAAGCCATGGGGGTTGATTCCAAATGTCGACTTCCCTGTCATCTTTAGTACATGGGGGTTAAAGTAATCTTTGTAACTGGTAAACAGATCATTTCTTATTGACACAATGTTATCTCTCGCATCTTGCTTGTCAGGTTTGACCAAGAGGCATGTCCACTGGAGGCTCCCATTAGAACGATCATGCCCTGAAGTGACTCAGAAGCTTCTACATGCCACAAACGTTTCATTTTAACATGTGATGGAATCATGGTTACATTCCAGTGTGCAAATTGTAACATTGTAAACCACCTGCCTAACATTGTATAGGCACCCCCTGTGTAAGTCTTGCGGATGTTCAATTGGATTGAGATCTGTGGAATCTGGAGGCCAAGTCTACACCCTGAACTTGTCATGGTCCTCAAACAATTCCTGAACAATTTTCATACCATGCCTGAGCACACTGTTCTGATTAGAGAGGCCACTGCCATTAAGAATACTGTTGCCATGTACTTGTTTTGCAATAATGTTTGGGTGTTACATGTTCAAGTAGCAAACTCCTGAATGTTAGAACTCAAGAGAGCATTCTGATGTCATTTTTTCCCAGGTAAGCAACACACAGACACACACAGATGCACCAGACCAGAACATCATCTTCCATTTCTTGATGGTCCAGTTCTGGTTCTCATGTGTCTATTGCTGACATTTTAGGCCAGACATAGGGGTCAGCACTGGTTAGCACCATGACCATACACAGCAATCTGCAATGCACAGTGTGTTCTGACAGCTTTCATAGAAAGGTGGTAGTATCTTTTTTTTTTTAGCAGGGAACGGACCAGACAAGCTAGCTTTTACTCTACCACGTATCAATGCCTTCTGTGCCTGTGACCCTGTCACCAGTTCTGTTGTTCTCAAAAAAACTGAAGCTAAAAAAAATAAATTAATAGCAGAGATATTCTATTGAAAAATACATAATTAAAATAGCAGAGATATTGAGCACTAGTTAGAGGATTAAATAAAAATTGATTAATTAAAAGGGAAAAAAATTCTCCTTGATGCCACCAATTATTAAATGGATTGGTTAAATTCCATCAGTAGCACTCGATTTATCTTGAAAGCATTGATTAACCCAAACAGGTGCTGGAAAATTACAAAGTATACCCGGCTGCTAAAAGGAGTGGTTTGGAAATGAATAAAATAAATTGGCTGTATTATTTGTATTCATTCTAATGTTTATAAATGCCAATTGCCAACTGGAAGAAGTATGAGAGTATTGGTTTATCACTGTCCCCAAAATCGCTTTTGTTTATTTTGCAATTTTGTCTACCATACTGTGAAAGAACAATCAAGACATATCTTAAGAAGTGAGTTTTATTAAATCACACATATATTGTCTACAGCTCAAGACTTCACACATGATTTATATCAGCCCCAGAGCAACACGGCAGCACGTGAATTCAGTGAATGAAAACTTATTCCACAAGTAAAAAGGAGAGAATATGTGAATTTGACTTTTACAGAACCTTACCACCAAGGACTGGGTGAGGAACAATGCTGAAACTGGAGATAATGCTCTTTTGGCAGTCAGTATTTGGTTAAGCTCTCTACTCTGTAAAAATACTCACTTAATTCTCATTACCATCTCAACAATTCAGTAACACAGTATTATGTTTATTAGTATAAATGTCCAAAATGCCACTATCAAATCAGTTTGTCCCACTGTACATTTCAAGTAGTTTTGTGTGAAGTGAAAACGAATGCACGTTTTTCACTGAGTGTGTATTTGTCAGTAGCGCTCCGTGCTTTGTGGAACATTACTTAATTCTATATTTTTTAGGCACTAAAATAGATCTCTATTTCTATTTTGATAACAAAAGCTCATGTTTTTATTAATGCACATCAAAACTGAAATCTATTTACAAAGTACAGAAAGTCAGATATGTACTGTCTATCAGAATAACCTAGTAGTGGTTTACTGTACACATAATACTATCATTCCTCTCAAACACCTGTTGTTCAGTGATTTTTTATATCAAAAGTATAATAAACTAATTCCAAAAATAGCTGGATTAAACAGTGTCCAATTAAATTTCACAGTATAAAATAATTTAAAGTTACACTATTTTAGCATCAGTATCATAGGACCTCATTGGAAGGCACTTAAGAGGAATGATCAATGTTTCTTTATCCAAACTAATCAACTGGAGCACTGTAAAAAAAAAATCACAAACGTTCATTTTACATCAACTATAACTGTATGAACTGTGAAAACTCAAATGTTGTTTCAGTATCAGTTTGAATTGTAAGAAACATAAGAAATGCAGATAAACTGCTGCTAGCTAACACAATTAGCCGAACAGTGTTTAAGAAATAGGTCAAATGCAGCCTACAAGGCAGATCCTCTCTCTACCATGATCAGGCTTACAGTAAGTCCAATTTAACCATGGAAAGAGCATCATATTTGCCTATATCTGGATGTGTTTTGTCTGACCTTAACTGACCATTGTTTAGTGCCAGGATGGGTAACAATGGATCTATGTACAACTTGCACAGCTTTTTGTAAGCCAACATAAAAACCCTGTTTTATTTAAAAAGTAATACTGAGAAAACATCATTTGAAGAAGAAAAAACATAACCTGGACCAACCTGGACAGTATATTCACTATGTACAAGATGAACAACAAGCATAGAAGGACACTTAAAATCAAAGATATGCAGCACTGGCTGTTTACAGTGACTTCCAGCTTTCTGCTGGATTTTTAGTGTCTAACACTATCTACAAACACCAACATGGAACCTCTCACTAGCACTGTTTAGATCCCAGCAGTAAAGTAATAATACCTCTAAAAACAATATGATTGGATATGCTACTGAAACTTATTTGAAATCAAAATAGCGTAACTACATATCAAAAGTCAAGTGTCTGGTTACATTACAGGAATTTTAGGGATGACTACAGAGCAGTAAAAGAGGTTTTTCTTTCTAACACCAAATTGGTCTAAAAATGTACTGGCTCCAATGTTAGTAATTACAAAAATTTAAAAAAGTAAACCTTTTTTCTATAGGCATTTCAAAATATATTCCATCAAAAATATACTGACATGTTTAGCTGGTACAAAACAAAAGTTATATAAACAACACAATTTAAATCATAATTTTTACAATAGAAATAGATTGCTTTCAATTCTACTGAAGCCTTGGAATTTGTTAGCTGTGAGGAATAAATATAAACTGTTAAAAAGAAAGATACATTTTTGTTCAGTGATAAAAGGGGTCAAAATGTAGGTTTTAAGAGTGTAAAAAGGAGTCTACTACAAAGGTTAATGCTTCTAGCTGGAAACAGGAGTATGTGATAAATCGTCACCTTTGGTAAATACGTGTTGTTTCAGACGTGCCATAAAGCAAGGCACGTATCGTGGCAGCTAAAGTCTCTCTTCAGTGTGTGGGGGCTATGTCTGCAAAGAATTGCGCTCTCATTCGTCCAAAGTGTCCATGTCTTTCTTGTCACCTTGCTCTGGCTCAGATGACAAATGAGGATTTGTGTCGGAAATCCCCCTGAAAGAGAGGAAGCCACAGTGAGCGAACGGTACAAGAAGAATTTCCCCATCTTAAAAATACTGGAAATACTCGCAAGACTGCAGTTCATCACCTCATCTTCTGTTCTGACATAGTCCACTCCATCACCCTTCCCTGGAGTTTTGTAACTAAAACAAAAACACACAAGTGATCATTACTTTTGGCCTTAGGAACAAGTGGATCTGAACAAATCACTACTGTTCAATTCTATTTGACACATCAAAAATGTAGCTAAAACTTGTTCTTCACTTATTTCTAGCTTTAGATTTAGTTGATTTGTTTCAATGATTTGTCTGTATGTGTGGTCTCATTACAACATACAGTGGAATAGAAAGGCCTATGTCAAGTAACAAATTTATGTACAACCAACTGGTGAGTCAATAAGCTGTCAATAGCCTGGGGAAGTCTGTGAATCTGGCTGAAATAGCAGTAAAGGCTCCTTCATCACTTACTTGCTCCCTGTCTGCTTCTGGCTGGCAAAGTAGCCTCTTTTGTATGCACAGCAGATGCCCACAGTTATACACAAGAGAACCACAACTACCACCAGAACACCGAGGATAATGCCAGCGATGTTAATGTCATCTTAAAAGAGAGGGAGGCATTGAGTGCATTATGAATGTTAGGAGGAAACTAAGAATGTCACATTTATATTTATGATAGTATAGCTGAGCACAGTAATAATAACTTACAGACTTCCATCATTTGAGGACCACACTCAGACACCCCTGCCTCATTTTTGGCCCTACAGTAGTACTCCCCAGCATCCTCTTTCCTTACAGCGCTGAATTTCTGCAGGGACAATGAAAAAACATGACCCTGAAGGGTGAGCATCTTGAATTCATTTCCTTCAGTTCACATACAAGCTACAAAGCACTGCTCGAACCTTTCGCTAAAAGGAGCATGTCAAGCAAGTGCTCCTAAGAATGTGTACTCAAGCCAGTCCTCACTGAACAGTGGTAGGGTTGCAAGTATGTGCATGAGTCCTACTGAATAAGTGTCCTTACCCTTAGGGGTGGAACAAACTCAACCTACAGTTCCCTCACTAGTATGAATGTTCCCTTCTTCACCCTTGGTTTACATCTCAAATCATTTTAGCAATTTTTCTTCAGATTTTCTCTCTGCAACCTTATGCATTGTATTTACTAATTTAAAAAACATATACATGTAAGCCTCTTCTCTTGAAGTAAGTTGTTGTTTCACTTTGGCTTCTAATGTTTCTCTGGATAAAAGAGTCTACTAAATGACTAAATGCAAATGACAATTATTAGTTTGTTGATTTGGATTTCAGTCCTGTTGCAGCATTCACTTGAAAAAACAAAAACATTGCTCTACAACTGGGGTATTCAGTTCCGGGCCTGGGTGGTCATTGTCCAGCATATTTTGGCATGTTCCCTGGTCAAACACACCTGATTTTGGCAGATAGCAATACACTACAGGAAGTTTTAGAGCTGATATGACATTTATTGCTTCCTTGCACCATAAGAGAGAAAATTGCTTGTTTGACTATAAAAGCATTCATAGATCACGTCACCCAAAGGGAGAGGAACTGAACGATAATAAAAATAACAGTTGATAGGCTGTCCTATTTCTGTAAAAATTGATAGTTTTAGGCCTACTGGTAATATTATTGGCCTTGCAATAATATACACTTCACTATAGTGTGTCTGGTCTGAAAGGGAGAGTGGGGTCAATGAAAACCAGAGCAAGTTTTAGAGGTCAGTGTGGAGATTGACTGCCCAGGACGGGCAACTAAGTGTGAATGGCTAAGCATGGCTCTCTGGAATGTGCAAGTTAGGACAGCAGATTCCCCTTGTGGCTGGAGCCATCACACATCACACAACCAACTCCCTAAAATATCCCTCCTCCAAGCCCGCCGCCAGGGCCTGTGCCCCTCGGCCGCATCTTGCATAGCCCCGCACTCACCAGTGTGCCTGTCTCCCCACTAAGCACATAAGATGAATTGAAGAACTTGGGGCTGCTCTTGGGGTCCTCTGGGATCTCCTCCTTGTTTCGGAACCACTGGTATTGAGACTTAGGGAAGCCCTCGTGCTCCACACAGGACAACTCAGCTGACTTTCCCACTGGAACTGATTTGGGCACAGAACATGTGGGAACCACCGGCTTCACTGGAAGATAGCACAGAACTCAGTCAAGCCTTGGATTCGTTTTTTTACCATCTTGAATTTTAAATGTCAATTCTACATTTATTTGAGTAGTCAGTTGGTATATGACAAAGTACTGGTTTAACTTCTTAGCCAATAATGAAATTTTATACCAGCATGATGTTCCATACTGGACAACAATGACAAACAGGCCTCAGCTGTGTCTAGTCCCAGGTTTTATTAATAAATTACCGTCACTACAGATTAGTTCTTGATTAAAATCTTATTAGAATAATACTGTTTCTCTAGGTATACCAATTTAAAAATGTAAACTTCAAAAGCGCAGAACTCATAAGGAGCATCCTCACATTCACACAGCTCAGTGAGCTTTGTGTCCAAGTGTTCCAGGCTTTAAGCACTCAAGGCTGTCCAGAACAGTGCTCTTTCCCCTTTTAGCTTTCTGATTAAACTCAGCTGCAGTTTCATAGATTTCCCCATATAGCCCCAGACACACCCAAAGCTGAGGCAGGCCAGAAAGCATCCTCGAATGTATGCCAAGGGTGGGTAAGACAGAGTGCTCCGGCTCAGCTTACAATATTGCAGCTCAGTAAACATGAACAACACCATTTCAGAGAAGACAAACGCTATCCCATTAACTACTCATGGTGTGGTCAAGAGACTCGGGGGTGCTTCAATAATAATAACATTATTATTCCATAGAGGGCTGACCTGTAATGTTTTATTCAACAGAATAACCAACAGAGTGGAAAAACAAATATAATGTTCCTGTAATGCCCAATGTATAAAACCTCTATATATTTTCCACTTGAAAATAAACAGTACACATTTTATAATTAGTCATTAACATATTTAACAATGTCTATTAACTTGAGAGAAAGAGCAGAAGGTAACACTCATTTAAAAAAATATTTATTCTTGTTGAAATAACAAGGCAGTTAAGATTATTTTAACAGCGGCATTAGTGGCCTGTGACAATACTAAGGGCAATGTGATAAACAGAAACTAATTAACAGCATTTTAGAAAATAAGTATTTCAGACCTTAAATGGTAAGATTTGAAGAGCAAACCTATAAATACGGGGTTTCAGAGAGCCTGACTGTTACCCTCCACAGAGTGGTATTGCATGATCAAAAGTTTTAGCTAACTAAATTAAGTAGAAAATCTGGAAAGCCAACTGAGCAATAGCACAGATAGGTAATTAATAGGTCATCTGTAAAAAGATAATATTTATAAGCAATGCTCAGATATCCAGTATATGAAGAAATACTAATTATGGGATTACTCTGGTTTACATGTTCACCTACTATAATATACCAGTACTATTAAAATAATGTATATATTCCAACTTATAGTCAGGAAATGCATATTCCATGTTGTTTAGATTGCCAAAAATATGATTTGTTGCTTCCAAGCATGAATTTTAACTGACTGATGTTCCTGACTCTT
Organism: Nannopetersius ansorgii; assembly: GCA_037974605.1. Taxonomy (NCBI): domain Eukaryota; kingdom Metazoa; phylum Chordata; class Actinopteri; order Characiformes; family Alestidae; genus Nannopetersius; species Nannopetersius ansorgii. Next base: position 4,829,594 of record JBBPDE010000021.1, on the reverse strand, counting down.
TATAAAAAGATCTTCAATGTTTTATTAGTAAAGGCAATACAGTAACATCAAACCTGAATCATCCCTAAGAAAATAGAATATACTGACAAATGTTCATAATTTTTTTATACTATAAAGAACAAGTTTTGCTAAGACTGTGCTTTTGTGGTGTCACTCACCTCTTACGTTGAGGTTTATTAAAATCTCATCAAAGGTTTTATGGTCATCAGGAGCAGCGACCTCACAGCGGTAGAGTGCAGTGTCTGATCTTGTGGCATTATAAATTACCAAAGTTGCAGGCTCTCGAATCTTTGCTCTATTCTCCAAGTCACCTAAGGGAAATAAAAATCACTAACACATGTCCTGTTGATAATAAAGCATGCACTTTCCTACTGAGAATGTACAGTCCATATTCATGTATCTAATTTTAGAGCTACTGCATGTCTATAGCTGCAAAATGAGACTAGTTTACAGGTTAGCAATCATTCAGCAATGATGGTTGAACTTCAAGTTCAAAACAGCATTTGAACACAGACAGAGATCCAGCATGACAGTGAAGTATCCAATATAAAATGGTTTATTGAGATTACCTGCTATTTGATTCCTAAAATAAACATAACTTGGCTTTCCATTCTTAATCTTCTTCCATTCTATCCTAGGATTGTTAGTGGAGATTGATTCGATCAGGCAAGATAGCTCAATTGCTAGATGAAAAAAGAAAGAAAGCTTGTATAAAATGTCTGCATAGTGTCACCAGAATCTTCCAGTGTCAGAAAATGCTTTAGTACATGCTCTGTTGTGATTCTAAAAAAAAATAAAAATCGGTCAAACTTACTATCAAATTCATTGGCCCATGGCGAATCATTTGTACTTTTCAATATCACAGCCAAGATGCTGACATAGCCTGTGGTGAAGATGAGAAGGAGAGAATTAGCACCACTGTTATGTTTGAAAAGATTTTACCTTGCACAGTGACAGAGGGTTACACGACTATGACGAGTGAAATCATTGAGGTTGAGAAAGCTGGTATCAGCTGAGCAATTGGGAATATCATACCAGTAGACTCTTCCAGAAATTCCTGAAACTAAATTAACACTGAGCCCCAGTGCCTAGAGCCTGAACCCCACCCTTACATTCTTTACATCCTTTTGACCTTATAGCAGATTAGTTACCAGCCATTTTTATTTTAGCTCCAACAACCTCTGTTGTTGATGAACAAGGGTCCGGAATAGGCAGTTAAACATCCAATTTCATAAACGTATGCAATCCTTTCACTCAAAACCATGTGATATCATTGCCAGAGTGAAGTGTGACCACAAAGGCAGCAAAGTTCCTATACTATGATTACTGTACCAGTAGAACATTGATGTCAAAATAAAACCCTGTATCTTCATCACAACAATGTCTCTGAAGGAAAGTTGAGTAAGATAAACTTTATCATCCTCTTTATCTAATTTGTACCTGCTTAATAAAATGCAGTGAAAAACATAACCTGTTTACTTATTTTGCCTGTCACAGTCACTCTCAGTAAAGCCTGGGGTTTCAGATAATGGTTTGGAGCAATGACACTCACAAAAGGAAAGAAAAATCAATAATACATTTTGTGGGCGGCATAGACAATTATCAATAAATCAATAAGTGATACCAGCATTACTACTATTATTTTCCTCTCACTCGTTTCTTCTTAATCTCACAAAAGCCAGCCACAATAAATGTCAGATATTAATTCTGGGTCCCCAGCTTAAAACATGAGGTCCATTAAAATGAAAAGAGTGCACCAAAAGCATTTCATCAGATAACTTCACGGTGCCTGTGATGCCAGGCAGAGTTAGTACAAACTAAGGGGTAATAGAAAGGTAGAGGACCAGGTCTCTGCTCAGCTTAGGCATGTTTTCTTCAACATCTGGTCTCTGTAACCTTTTAAAATGACACCACCCACTTTGAAGATATTTTGAGTTTCAATAGGTTGACAGCTAACAGCTCACACTTTCCAGCCTCTTGGAGAACGTGGCTTGAGCGTCTGCCAGGACACTGTAGCTCCAAGTATGCAGCTCCAAATGGAGTTCAGGATAGAGTGCTTTGTTTTAGAAAGGGCCTCTAATCAGGGCACTGAAACATTAATGACTCTCTGATTGCTAAGGATAATTTCTATAAATTTTTGATAACTGTATTTTGGGCCACGACTCTTGAGATTTCATTTGTTTTACCCAGAGCTAGCACAAAAGAAGAGCACAACTTAATATCTGACCAAGAAAACAGGGTGGTAAAACAAATGGCAAGATCCACAGAAACCAGGACAATGGGATTTCAAACATCCAGATGACCCCACGAAAACACATTACAATTGTTATTTTATTCCTTGTCACACGTTCCAAGCATATTCGTTATTAAATATTTTTGGGATGATCGGGAGAGTGAGCAATCTTGTGAATGCAAGGAAAATTGCCTCACGTCACGGGGAAGATGCAGGCACAAATATGACATTTTGTTCACTTTCCTTTTTGTGAAAACACATCTATGTCCTATTTGTCAGTTTCGTTGTGTAGTGGTGCTTAAGTGAAGATGACATTCAGCAAAAAGGTTGTGAGAATTGTCCTGGAAACAAAAGAATTCCATGCTGTGAACTTGGAAGCAACCATTTCAATATCTGGACCACATAAATGCTAAAAAGTAATTAGGAAGGATGCAGCTACACGTGCGGCTTTCCCATCCTCTTACCAGTGACATCCTGTCTGCTGTGTGCACGTCAACAAATGGAGAATAGAGAAAACATTAGTGTGGAAAGCCCTCGCTGGTGTTTGGCTGTGGCAGGAAAGTGTAATTATACTGGGGCAGGTGTCTCTCATCTGTTTCCTCTCTGTCTCTGACCTATCCTACTCTCTCTCTCTGCCCTATCCTACTCTCCCTCTCTCTCTGCCCTATCCTACTATCTCTCTCTGTCCTATCCTACTATCTCTCTCTCTGTCCTATCCTACTATCTCTCTCTCTCTGCCCTATCCTACTCTCTCTCTCTCTCTCTCTGCCCTATCCTACTCTCCCTCTCTCTCTGACCTATCCTACTCTCTCTCTCTGCCCTATCCTACTCTCCCTCTCTCTCTGCCCTATCCTACTATCTCTCTC
>JBBPDE010000021.1:4791227-4810250 GCA_037974605.1 Nannopetersius ansorgii | reverse complement strand
CACACACACACACACACACACACACACACACACACACACACACACACACACACACACACACACACACACAGGCACACGTTTAGAATGCCAGCTTCCTGTTATGCAACAATACTTTGATTTCACAATTACAGTTATAATGTTCTGATTATTTTAACAAAGGATAGTGTTGCACAGACTTACAAGTATTTTTTTAAATTTGATTCATATTTCCTTGTTCTGTGACTGCTGTCCTCTCCCAGGGTAGGGTGCTCTCTCATGTTATCAATACATCTTACTTCTACCAAATAGTGTTATTGTGACTTGAAGAGGCTCATTTGCTCAAATGTAGCTTGACAGATGGTCTAAATGGGAACTAAATTGGGAATTTTGGGAATTATTACCCTCAGAGCAGACTTAATTTGTTCTTAAGAATTTGTCCCCTCTCCAGAATAAAGGTGCACTAGATGGGGTTATTTGGAGTGTTGGCATAGCAAAATCACTTTATTTCCTTAAAGACGTTTTAAACTGACAGTCTTTAATTAATTCTTATTTTAAATGATGTGTGCTACATAAACAGCTTCCAAATAATATGTAAAAAATCTACAGCACTTTTTTTTCTAGAATGCCCAAGCAAAAAATAATTTCTGACTATAGAGTATAGAGAAATACAGAGACAGAATTGGTTAGGGGTGTCACATATTTTCTTGTGCTGGTGTGGCTTCAGAGTTTGATTCCAACTGATTCTGTTTTTTTAAATATGTCCAACCATCATCAGTCTTTAAACAACTGATCATATGAACTCCTTTTTTGTTGAAAACCTGCAGCCACATTGCAGATCAGTCTGGATTAGACACTACTAAACTAGGTTTAGAGTGTCTAAACTTGCACTTCCAAATTTGATTTATAGGCAGATGTCCAACTGCTTGATTACGATTATGTTTTAGTTTCAATAAAGATGTCCCCACATTAAATTAATATCACAAATACTTCAGTGTATTATTCTTTGCTTAGGGTCATTGCTTAGTCTGATGACAGAATGATAGCTTGTCTCATTTTTAATACAGCAAAATTTGGAAAAATTCCCAGATGTCTGATTGCTTCTGCACGCAACTGTACATGGTTATGACAGTTGAGGTTTTGAGCTTGCATGTGATTTGAATTTACTTTAATCATGAAAGAGATAAGACGCTCATCATATGCAGACAGTCAGAGAGCTGAGTCCTAGGTTGGGAGTGCCATTGTAGGCAGAAACGCAGGCCAGCTGCATCTCAATTCCAATTAGGTAATGAGAGCTGACAGGGTCGCCGCCTGCAGCCCTACTCAGAGGGGAGTAAGGGGGGCTGCAGCTCCAGCTCTGCACCCCACACCCCCTGGATCGCATAGGCAATGGCAGGATCAGAAATGAATGAGAGTGGGAACTGGCAGCTTCTGGGTGTTCTCATCCATCATAATGGAGCCAAAGGAGCATAGAAAAACACGGTGTAATTTGCTTGATGCATGCACATGTGAGAGTGAGAATCAATACATGCATTTATACCAGTCTTCTAGACTTCAGTGATGGCAATATCCAAATGTCTTTTAAGCCCCTGAATTGCCAAGACTGTGGGTGGGTTCAAACTTCTATTGAACATTTATACAGCTTAAGAATAACTGTGTGTTCAACCATGTCTTTGGGATAATAATTACATGAAAACCTGTGGTAACTTCATTTAAAAGATACCTTATCACCAGGCTATTGTGGTAGATCAGCACATTTCATTTAGGAAGGCCAGGTCATACTTACTGTAACCCCTGAGGGTTGTGAACCTAAATTAAGGGAGATTAGTAGTGGCTGAATCAATCAGCAGTAAAACTCTGCACAGCAGCAAAGCCATGAAGGCTCTTAGGTAGTAATACAAAGACCTAAGACAAGCTTTCTGGGGGAATTAAATCGCTAAACCTCTTACACCTTTCTTTTAAAGCTAAAATGTGATGGCAGATTGCTCTAGGATTCGTTCATGAAATTAAATGAAATGAGAGTAATCTGTGAACTGCTTTTTTTTAAATCCTGGAATAAGAAAAGATAAATCAAAGAAAGAAATGCTATGTGTTATCCATCTGTGCCAAGAGATATTCTTTATTTTGAATTTTCTATTAATTTGACATCAAAATCACAATGGTAGGAAGATGTATGGACATATTCAACTGTTGTCCAATACAAGGTCAAAATGATTTCTATCTTTAATACAAGCACAGCATGTTGATGGGTTTCCCAGGCTCTGTGTTTACTTGCTTTCAGGTATTAGTCACAAATGGATTATCAGGCAACTGGAGCGCAGATGCCTGGGATTTCTGGCATGTGATATAAAAGGTGTGCCCTCAGCCATGTGGTCTGAGTGGTCCTGCGGTCCAGACGGGTCTGCTTAGCTGAGCTGAGCCCACCTGTTCCCCTTGGCCAGCCAAGACCCACACATAGACTGCCCCTGCACATCCACAGTTGCCACTGGCCTCTGGCATGCCAAGTGTGTGTTGGGTCATTAAAAGCTGGGCTTGGCAGGGGTGGATTCAGTTGAAAATCAAGAAATAGTGTCTTCCTTGGCCTAAAGAACATCACCTGATCAAAGATAGAATCATTATAGTGTGCAGGCCAACATCTGCAGTGAGGTTAGAGAAGGCAGGGATAAGGAAGAGAGAAAGAGACTAAAAGAGAGAAAAAGCTGAACATCTGCTATGTATACAGATGCTCCTTACAGAAGCCGCTGGATGTTGCACACAGATAAACTTCTTAACTATCCAAATACGTGTTCATAGGAACAAGAGCATGGATGAGGTTTTGATCACAAATTGTACTCCAATCCATTCCACAAAGTGTGGATGGAGCTACAATATACCAGAGGATGCGGTTTAACTGCTTCAGCTCAGTGTGTTGTAATTTAAGCTTGTGCAACTGCTATAGATCTTTCTATTCGATTCAACTGAATACAAGCCTTTTAGTCATTGCCAGCTCCCCAAGCTTGCATCCAAGCACATGTTCCTGCAACAAAATGAAATTCTCAAAACATCAATCAAGGCCTGTTCTCCAGATGGTGGAAGATTCCACACCTGCCTCACAAAATCAAATGAACCTTATCCCTTGTGTGTATTGACATGTAATTACATTTTAAAAAACATTTTGCATCAACATGTTTGAATTTAGATGTTTGTATTAGTTTCAATGTTAAAAATATTACAAAAGTACAGAAACAAAACAAATAATCCTGACTGTTTTCACAATAGTAGCTTTCAATTTAAACATTTTCAGATGTTCTTATTTAAATGAGCAAGATTAAGAGTAGTGATTAATGTATGGTTAAACCTGATTAAAGTATGCAATAATGGCAGCAATACAATTAGTCAAAGCACCAAAAACAGCTTTAGGTGGATCAAAAATACAAGGTCAGAAAACCCAGGCACTCTTAAGAAGCAAACATTCTTAGAACTTCGAGTATCATTTAGCACTAGAACTGAAAGTAGGCAGAATAATAGGTAGGTAGGTTCTTTTGACCTCAAATAAAAGGCTAAAACCCAAAGGTGAAAAGTGTGAGCAACAGAGAAACAAACCAAGTGCTGAAGCAACATTACAAAATGTATCTCAAAAAATGAATTGCAAACTAAATATAAAGATGTAATAAATATTTTATCCATATTAAGTAACATTATTTGAAAATGTGTGTATTTTGCTACATTATTCACAATGTGTTTTTTACCAGCCATTTTACAATATAACTATTCAGGAGTAGGAAGATAATTTATAGGGAACCAAAAAATGTACTTTGAATATGTAACGTATTTACTGCAGATATGCATTTATCCTGGTTAACTATTTATGATCCTCTGCTGCTTTAATGCACTTTTATGCCTTTTTAATGCTCTTTTAATGTCTTTTGTGAGGCAAGGGCATTCACAAACATGTAAAGGCGATGGTTTTTGTTGATAAAGACACACCGTGTCCACCATATTTTGTCTGGATAGTGTCTTTGGTAGTGAGCAGTGCTGTTATAGGAATGTGCTTGAGTGTCAAGATTTGATACCAGTGGAAAAGTAAATAATTTATGAACTATAAATAATTGACTACCTTCATCTATTATGAGAAAATGTCATCATACTTTTTCAAGTATGTGAAGGGAGTGAAGGGAATGGAGTTGTCAGTTCGTCTTTGTATTTGTGCCACAACAACCAATGAGTTTTACAACGACCATGAGTGTTGGCTTTTGAAGACTAACACAACAGAATTCAAAAAGGCTGCTAAATATGTGAAATACACATGCACCCATTTATGAGGCTCTCCATTTATAAAAGTGTTTTCATTTTCATATTGTTGAAGGATTTAAATTTTCTTTTTCTGTTACTATTTAAAAGTTCCACATTTGTCATAAGGTCCACTTATGATGTTTAATTTAAGAATGATACATGTAGAGGAACTTTAACAATACTGGGTGAAATCCCTTTTTTCCAAAAATGAGGAAACTTAGATTATAAAAGTTTTTACGGATGACTGGCACATTCTTTTAAAATGTTCTGCTTTGATTCTTTTTCATAAATGGTTTATATTGAGATTAAATGGATGTGGTTTAGACAACATTAATTATTATGAATTTCCTTTACACATGCATGGTTTACTGGTGACATATGGCAAGTAAACGTTGAAACTGCAAAAGCTATGCACAGCGACAGCACAAGACCATCATCTTTTGCTGTCTCATGAAGTGCCAAATGTTTCCTAATGTTTAAAATGGAGAAGGAAAGCCATGAGTGTGTATTGTCGACATTAGTGAGTGTTAGCATCAGTGACTGAGGGAGAAGCAGTAACAAAGGAAGTGAGACCATCTGCAACACGAGCCCGTCTGCCAAGACCCCCGCTCAAAAAATCAGTCATGTGCCACAGATTGAAGATCGCACCTTTTTGCAGATATTGGGCTTTTGAATGTGTTCTGCTTTTAGCAGTTTGAGAGCACCAAATGTCCTCTTGATTATAGGAACATTTCATACAGGAGTTGACATTTGGTTTGATCTCATTAACAACACTTTTTTTTAAAAAGGGCCTGCTGCATATTCTCCAGTCTTATGCTAGAGGAATCGCTGCTGTTATGCTGGCAATGAGATAATTCACAAATGGATGAATGTAAGGGTGCCAGTAATTTTGACACATGGTTTTTGAAACTATTTTGAACTATTAAATAAAAAATTCTTTCATCTTTACTAAAGGTTTGAGATATTTTCTCTGCTAAAAAACAATTCGGACAAAAACAACTCTGCCAAAGCTCATTCGAGTCCAAAAAACCAAACAAAAACAAAAAACCTGTGCAAGTGACCTGGCCCCATCTCTAATGCCAACACACATAACCAAACATAATGAAGGTTATAAAATGGCTGCAGAACTAGACTAAACATAAATCTGACTAACACTAGCTGTTACTGTCTACACCGACATCTGTCTAGAGCTTTTGGGGGGAAAAAACATTAGGAATGTAACTGAAACAGACTATCTCTGACAAGCATGCCTGTTTTCACACTAAACACTCACATGGCAGAAGTGCCTGGGGCAGAGATGCACCACAAGCAGCTTTAAACACCCTGTCAGGTTTGAGAAAACTCATGGTCTACCTGTTAGCAGCATCACCTGCCCAGAGCAAAGTCACTTAAAGTCACTCCTCAACCACAGTGCTGTTTCAAACCTGCCGACGGACATACTCTAAAGAAATTGCTCTGACAGTTGTGGAATTTGGGGATAACAGTAAATTGTACTTTTTATCAGCTAACCGCCTTTGGCACTTCATGTTGGTATTCCAATAGTTTTCTTTGCCCTACAGTGTGGTTTAAAATACTTATGATGTCAGATTTTATTTGCCACTGCACAGAATTTAATCTGTACACTATTTCCACAAAATGTAGTATGGTCAACCATTTCCGTTCATTGATCTACTCACTTTTGGCAGTAACAATTTCAAGTAAATGCAATTATTTTTTTCAGGGTCCCTTTATGTTTCTATACTTTTTGTATGAAGAATGTATTTTGCAAGGTCAGTATGTTGAATGGTGGACAGGACAATATATTACCTTAAATATGGAATTGCGAAATAAACCATTTTGTGATATACTCTACGTGAATTGAATGAATTGTGTTAATCGTATTCGCGTCATAAAAACTAAGACCATCCAAACTTGGTTAATGACTGCCATCTAGTGGATATGAGTTGCAGGGATTGCTCCTAACAGGTTTACCAAGATCAAACTTATTTGCAGGCACTTAATACATGATGACAGAATTAGAAAGACTTTATGCTATTTAATGCATTTAAAAGCTATTAACAGAAATAATGGCTATGTTCCTGGCTGCCTGCTGCTTCACTTGGTGCATGGAATAAATGCATATAAAGAATTTTGTGTTGTTCACACTGGGTGCTTTGACATGTTCACATATGACAATTGGTCCTGCTACATTTATTGATACGTAACATCATTTGATCACTTCACAAATACATATAATTAGTTGTCCTACTTAGTTATTTCAATGTTTCCATACATGCAAAATTGTGAAGTACCTGATTCCCTCTATTTTTGATTCTCATATAAAATCTAAAATAAGACAAAGGCAACCTGCATGAAGGTTCAAAGCAAATTTACATTAATTTTGAACCTTTAACTGCAGAAATATGACATGGGAAAAAAACACTACTTTCAGAAGCCACAGGAGCTGTCCCAAAACCCTGTATCATGTATATATAACACTGTGCAAATATAGCTAATATAACTATTATTTAAAAATTCATAAAACTGTTAACTAGCATATAGGTAGAATTTCAATTTGAGCTTTAGTACTTCACATGGTACTGTTTTACTAGTTGCACTTTAGAAGTATAAATTGTGTGATCTAGGAATGTTTCCTGTGTTCTGTGTCTCATTGTTTTTCATCAGTATCAGTTCATTGTGATAGCAAGTTATTTTGAAAAAGCTATCATCTTTAAATTACTTTAATGGAGGCAGTGGTGTTCAAAGGCTCAAAGACCCAGAATGAACAGAACTATTTAAGTTATATTTAAAATCATTAGCAGAGCCCCAATTGAGGGTCTCAAATTAACTTTTTGAGGGTCGAAAATCTGATCACAATTTAGACAGAGGTAAGTGGCAGCATTGCTGCGATAACTGAGAAGAGCGATCAGTGATAAAAAAAAAGGCATGAAGTATCTAATGTCTAATAAGTCAGCCCTCTTACATATTACATCACCTCCCTCTGAATCTATAGGAGCAGGTAAAAATAACCAGTGCTAATGAATTTGGTGGGAAATCACAGAGAATATCAATGGGCTGCCTAGAATAGGTCTGATGTGTGAGAACAGCTCACAGATTGCCATGATGTCAGTGTATCATGTTTTCTGCTGGTGTTACAAGAGGTGTAATAAGCTATTTGAATAAAAAGAGACCTTTCTCTGAAAATGTACACACTTAGAATGACTTGATATGGGGGTTGCATGTGGTTCTATGTCGTCATGATTTGTTATGGTAATGATATTTTTTTTAGTCTTCATCAACAATAAAATTCACATTTTGAATGTGACCACTACAATTGCAAATATAAAGTTAAGTTTTAAAAAGTTAAAGAGCACATAACCGTCCATAATGGCCTTACAGTGCCTTGCAAAAGTATACAAGCCTTCTAATAAACAAAACTGGCCTTCTAATATAATGACAAGTCATCACTCCTCAAGACCATACAATACTAGTCCCTTTATTCATAGCCATTCAACCTAAAAGTGTGGACATGTCTGATATCACATCTGGAAATACCTTACATTGTTTGACGAAAGAAAAATGCTTAGAGAAAGGTTTATCACAGCTTTGATGAACCATCTCACTTTAATGAAACAGCTCATTTACTTATTTCTGAATAAAAGACCACAATTCAAGTACCATTGTTAATACTGTGAATCTGAAGGAAAGAACTGATGATGAAGAAGCATTCGAAGGAAATTAATAATACTGGGAGACAATTTGCATCAGTCTGCTAAAAAATATAATTTAAGGTAAATCTCTCTTTAGCAGGACAATGTTCTGGATCACATATGTAAGCAACACACAAGCTGCTAAAAAACAATGTGCTACAATGTCAAGTTCACATTTATATCTCAATCCAATCAAGATTCTTTAGTATTATTTGAAAACTGTGGTCCACCTGCCTCAGCAAACTAACCTAAACAACCTGGATTATATCTGCCTGAAAAATGGGTGCAATTCACTCCCGAGCAGTATGCAAAGCTGCTAGAAACTTACCACAGACTTAGGGCTGTTATAGCAGTAAAACATGGATCCACCAAGTACTAGTGTGAAAGGTTACTGTGAAAGATTACTATTAATGCCTACAAAAGCATAATTTATACATTTTTAAAAATTGTTTCATGTTGTCTGCTGACAGTAAAGGTTTGTAGGGTTATAGCAGTATAAAGATAATGATTGGAAATATGTGTGCCATTTGGAATCTAGGCAAATGTGATAACTTTTATAGGTCCTGGATATTTTGTATGCCACAGTAAAGGGAAATTAGTCCTTTAGGAATTAATTATATGTGTGGTGTCATGAAAATAAATTCATTTACATATACTATTAATTAATGCATTATTCCTACACCAGTCCATTCACATAAAATCTTTTAATATGTCATTTTCTGAGTTTTTTTGTAAAATAAAATGTATTATTATTATTTTTATTATTATTATTATTATTATTATTATTATTATTATTATTATTATTATTAATAATAATAATAATAATAATAATAATAATAATAATAATAAAATAATATGGGGTGTTTAAGCTTGGGCTGCTTTTTTGCATGGGCTACAATAGAAATTAGACACAGTTAAAGTAAAAGTTAAAACATAAAGTCTGAAAAATACCATTGTTACAAATTGCTAAGTTTTCCAGACACAGACCTAAGTTCACTTTCAATATGTTTGCAGTTTACTTAATCCTTTACTAGTGAAAAAGACAATACACCAGACTGCATGTGAATAATCCAGCAACATGCTACAAAAGAATGGTCTTGCACCAGAGAGCCCCATCATATCTCAGAATTACCATAACTAACACATGTTGCCAGGTGATCCACTCCACACGGAGCTACTATTGTGAGGATGAACATAATGGGGTTTTCCCAAGGGTATGCATACGTTATGAGCTGGTGTAGGTGCGGGTTTACTACAGAGAGCTTAAGAATAAGCATCCAGGCATATTACTAATGTTTTTCCCTTCATATCACATGATACTTCACATGGGATTTATTCTTCAATGTAACACAGACATTAGAATCACTATTCTGCTACCAGCCATTCACAGATATAGTGGCTGACTAACACCATATGTAATCTTCAGCATGTATATTTTAGTGGTGGGCATGGATTATTATTTTTTTTAATCTAGATTAATCTCACTGTAATCTTGGAATTAATCTAAATGAATCTAAATTAAAATGGCTAATTTGAATTCTGTCGAAGGTCTGAAGCCCCACCCCCCAAAAAAATGATCCCAAGCCACCCTAAATACATAGTCATTATTCTACTATTTTAAAATTATATATCCAAACATTTCATACAAGATATCACTGAGCGCAGATACGCACAAATTAGAAACAAGACTATGAATTGAAATTTAAAAAAAGTAAGTCTAGCTATTATTATTGAATTAAAATGAAGTAGCCTACTGGCTGTTAAAGATGCTGTAGGTACCAGGCGGGCATTAGGACCCAGGCGAAGCTTCATGGCGCTGCTTGTTTGCGAGTAGCAACCGGAGCAGCAACTGGAGCAGCAATCGGAGCCCGTTTAGTAATATTTCTCTATTAGCGCCGTTTGTACTTAGTTCAGCAGAACAATACTATGAGTGGCCGTAACTGTTCACTGCTTAACTTTACTTGTTTCCTTTTTTATCGCCCAATAAGAGTCTCACGTTAACGCAGCACGTTAACGCTGATAACGGCCCACCACTAGTATATTTACAAAACTTCTTTATAGTATTATGCTGAACTCTCAAAGAAAATCGATAACTTATTTTTAGGTGTAAAAACCTCTCGAGGAAAAAATAGTTTTACTTCAGTTTAAAATCATCATGCTAATGAATTTGAATGATGATTAAAGTTTTATGAGTCATACATTTGTTTCATTGTTGCCTTTATTTACTAGCAAGCTTTGACTTAATATTCGTATTAACCTTCATTAAACTTTTATTTACCTTGTTACTTCATACTTTATTCATACTAAACATGCTTCATGGTATTATACATTTGACATTTCCGCAATTTGAACACTGAACACTTTTTCTGTTTACATCACCAGTGGGCAGGGAATTAAATAATTATATCATATTTCACCTCCTCCTTCTACCGCCCTCACCTAACATTAAGTGAAACTGCTCAACTAGCTTAAAAACTCTCTGTAATGTTTCATTTAGGAATGTGTGACAATACACATTTTGAATTATGATTCATGTTTACTGTAAAGAATCTGATTATTTTTGCTTACACCTAAACACTACTAAATGATTTCCTTCTATCCTTCTGTAATGTTATCCTTCTAATCCAGTCTTATCCAAATCTAGTCATATCCTACACAATTTCCTTTTATTAGCCATGTGACACAGAGGGGTTCTGTCAATACAACACATTACATAGAAGATACCTTAAAGAAATACTTTTCACTCACCTTACATGTAGTGTTTTAGGCAAGACATGTTTGCTGTCTAAAGTTTAGTTTTGCATTGGAGCTATGAGACTAATGTAACTAACAAGTAATTTACATTTACGACATTTATCAGACGCTTTTATCGAAAGCGACTTCCATTCTCTAACTACAGGGGACAGTCTCTCCCTGGAGCAACTTGGGGTTAAGGGTCTTGCTCAGGGACCCAGTGGTGGTGTGCTGGAGGTAGGATTCGAACCTGTGACCTCTTGGTCTGGAAGCAAGTACCCTACCCACTGAGCTACCACCACCGCCACAAGTAATGAATGCCTAAGTCATGCATGCCTAAATCATCCCACATATGCCTCAAATTGCACTAAGTAAATGTTAAATAGACGTGATTTTTTGCAGCAGCCTCTCTGAATTTAACACTTTGTTGCACAAGTGTAGTTTCAGTCAACTGTCACACCAAACCTTCACTCATAGCTGTATCATACATGTTCATCAATAGGAACAATGAGGTGGCATACAGAGAAAATGTGTGATAGCTAAAGGTCTGGAGATATGGGTTGCCGTATGTGTCATTTTTTCATTTATTGGCGCAATTTCCACATAATTCATATAATTTTCATATAATTTTCACACATTTAGAGCTAAATGTGTAAAAAACCCAAATGTTGCGCTCTAAATATAAATGTTTACAAACGACGACTCTAAATGTGGCCCTGCTGAGTTTTACTGTTTTACTGTTCATTTCACCCAGGTGTCCCATTAGTTTTTCCGAGGTGATCTGTATAACTCCGAATCACAGGGGGCTATTATGGCAAACAAGGGGTCGGTAGAAAGGTGTCACCAAGACCCATCTAGCTGTGAAGTTTCACATTTAGAGTGCGAGATATATATTTTATATTTCACATATAGATTTAAGATCATAGGCAAATCCTCTATGTTGGTGAGGGCATATCACAGCATGCAGTCCAGCCCCCTGCTAAGTAACAGCCAATTGAAATCATGGGGCATAGCCAATTAGCATATCCATCAGGTTTTCCATTGGCCTATCAATCATGTATCTCATCTGATACCCATAATGCATTAAACTATGACGTTTCAGCCAATTTGGACGAACCATACCAAAGTAGAGCAGATAAAGCAGCCCAAGACCACCCCTTCAGGTAGGTCTCGGATCAATTGATTTGGTGCGCACCAAAGTACTGAGAGTGCATTCACATCAGTGCAAGCGAACCGAACCAAGGCACCAAAACACGTTTGGTGTGCACCAAATGCTGTAGGTGTGAATGCACCCTTAGAGACAGGTGAACATGTTATTAGGTGCCTAGTAACCCAACTACTGTGGCTTCTCCACACCTGGGCTCCACCAACATCTAACATCCACTCACACCACACCCACACACAAACCCCATGCCCAGAGCTGTTGTCTCCTAATACTCAGATGACTGGCTTCTTAATAAACGAGGTGGAGGCTTACCAGATGTCATAGTACCCCCAGTACTGTACCCACAGTACAGTATGGTTTCTAGAGAGGAGTGCGGAATATCCCTACGTCCTCCTGAAGCCGTATGAGGGTGGCCTCAAGCGCGGGGAGCCGGGCACTCTGGCCGACGCTGATGGAAATCTCCCTTCAGTTCTTGGCTAAGAACATCCATGGCTGGGACCCAGCTCTGCTCCTCAGGGCCGTAACCCTCCCACTATGTACTGGAGGACCCCCCTACACCTCCGAGAGTCCAGGAGCTCTTTAACCTTGTACGCTGGTTCTCCATCCACCTCAATAGCTGCGGATTCCACCGGATGAACCTCTCCATCATCCAAGGTCCCTGAAATAGCAGGTTTAAGGTGAGAAACATGAAACACTGGATGTAGTCTGATTTGTTTAGGTAACAGTAATTTGTAGGTTACGGGATGAATTCTCCTAAGGATTTGGTAGGGTCCAGAGTATTTGGGTGACAACTTACATGAGGGTAACCACATACAGATCCCTGGTTGAGAGCTAGACCCTATCTCTTGCCTGAAATTCTGGAGCCTCCCTCTGGTGTCGATCCGCATTACGTTTAAATTGTCTCATGGCCCTACTGACGGTGGTGTGTGCGGTTTCCCAGACCTGCTCTGCCCTCCGGAACCAGTTGCCCAGCGTGGGGATATCCACACTATTCCCGTCCCAGGGACAGAATGGAGGCTGGTGCCCCAGCACACACTCAAAGAGCATCAGGCCAGTCGCAGAGTGACACAGTGAGTTTTGCCCACCCGAGGAACTCCACCCAGTGGTGCTGCTGCCCATGACAGTATGCCCAGAGGAACCTACTGATCTCCTAGACCGCACTGGTAGGGGCATTAATTTCCCGGCTAGCAACTGATTAGATGGCCCTTCGGCGTGGTTGTATGTGCCCATTTCATTACTCGCTGCCTGAGCGGCTCGGGTACAAATTACCAATTCTCAGGACAATTTAGCAGTGAGGGCTGCCGTGCATTTATCTTTTCTATCTCCTTGTCGAAGTCCCAACTAATGGGAACAACTATTAATTCTGAAGGAATAATAGGTTCTGTTACTTGCAAAACCTCGGGTGTTGGAAAACGCTGACGCAGGGTGTCAGCTTTTCTGTTACTAACACCACCTTGACCGCCTGCGGTTCGTGATTGGCTATATCATAATTTCCCTCCGCGTCGGTGAGATTTCTCAAGAAGAAGGTGCTTGTGTGTAATTTGCGTGGGACCCCGTAGTACTGCGACAGCACCCTCCCAGTCTGACTTACGAAGCGTCCACCTCCATGACAAAGGGTTTCGCGGGGTCCAGTAACTTAAGTACTGGCATGGAGGTGAAACATTCCTTCGGCTGTGCGAATGCGGCATGAGCTGCTGAGGTTACTTTTAGATTTTTTGGTTTCCCCTTAAGTTGGTAAACCTGAGCAATCTCTGTAGCCCCTTGACCGTGGTAGGTTTGGGCCACTCGGTAACCACCTTAACTTTCTTATCATCCATCGCCATTCCCCCAGTCCGATGTGATAGTCGAGGAATGCGACTTCCTGGATATGGAACCCAACTAGAAACCCAACCACTGTGGCTTTTCCACACCTGAGCTCCACCAGCAACTAACGACCACTCACACACCACACCCACACATAACCCCATGCCCAGAGCTGTTGTCTCCTAATACTCAGGTGACTGGCTTCTTACTAAACAAGGTGGAGGTTCACCAGACATCACACGCAACATTTACTTTATTAACACATTTAGCCCTAATTGTGTGAAAATTGTGCTAAATAATGAAAAAATTACACCTCTAAATTTGTGAAGCTGTTTTTGCAAACGGCATCCCATATGGGGGACATGACATAATCACTCTCTGCTGAACAGAGGGACAATGGAGAGCATGTAGTTGCTTTAGGACTTGGTAACGGAATTGATACATTCAACACGAAAACCCATAGGTAACAGAGAAGACATTTACGTCCCGCACTGCGTCTGCAAAGCCATCAACATTGTGGATGATCCCACACAACCCTTATATGCCCTCATTTCCTTTCTCTGGTCCATAGCATATGGGCTCCAACTGCCAAAACGAGAAATAACGTCTTCATTCAATCATCAGATTCCTTGTCAGAACTAAAACATACACTTCCTTTCCTGACATAATTCATATACACACTATTTTTTTTTTACTTTGCACAAACAATGTACACTCCTGCTATTGTAACTATTCCTTAATTTACTACTAAACTCAATTTTATCTGTCCTGCTGCTGCTATTTGCACTTTTTTCTTGTCCACCTCTATTCTACATTTTTTTACAACTATGTCACACACACCAATCATATGATCTCTATGAGGTCCCAAAAGTGAAGCAAGTCACCTGGAACATAAACAGATAAGAGGCGTACTTTCACTGTTTTTATTCCAACTCCAGCCCAGACCATCGCAACTATAGCTGTGAGTACTTCTGTCTTCTTTTTGTCTCTCCTCTTGACTCCCGGTTGGAATCTCAACATTCTCCAGGGAGTCTGCGGCCCACCAAATGCGACTTTGAGGTCATCACACCACTGTATCATGACCTGGTGGGGGTTTTCACCAAACGTCGGACCGTACAGCTGCCATCACATTGCCCCTATGATCTGGCCTTTGAGCCTGGCACAGTGCCACACCATGGTCATTTTAATTTTCCCTGTCAGCAAAAGAATACAGTCCACAACTGTTTGTTACCTGAAAACAGCTTAAATCCATGTCACCTATTTAACCGAGATACTGCAGAGTCAGATCGTCTATACAACAACTGTCAAATAAAAATTAGCCAACACCTACCCAACAAAACATAAGCCATAGAGAAGAACAACATAAGCCATAGAGAAGTCAAGGGAAAAGAAGTTTTTTTAAAAAAAAGAAATAAGTAAGCATTAGGATAGGGACATAGTCGCCGAAGTGCTCCTTGAAGAGGTGGGTTTTCAGGCGACGCTTGAAGACTGAAGACAGTGAAGGACTCTGCCGATCTGATCGTAAGAGGGAGTATATTCTCCCACTGGGCCAAAATTGAGAAGAGTCTCAACACATGTTTCCTTCTTCTTTTGAGCAGTGGAGGCTCAAGACAAGCTGTGCTTATGGCCTAAGAGGACGAGAAGTGACACCTTTTATCAGTGTTGTTATTTATGGGGTGCAAGTCCGTTTTTGGCCTTAAAAGCAAACGTCAAGGTTTTGAACTTAACACAGGGAGCCAGTGAAGGTTCCTTAGTAAACGTGCGGTGTGAGTGAACTTAGGAACATTGAACACTAACCTGGCAGCTGCTTTCTGAAATAGTTAAAGCAGTTTGGTTACCTCCTGTGGAAGTCCAGCCAGTAGAGAGTTGCAGAGTCCAGTTTGGAGATGACCAGGGACTGGATGAGAATCTGAGTAGCTTTTGTGTTGGGGAAGTGTCAGATTCTTCTGATTCCTCATCCACATCAGCAGCAATGTCCAATCCAATGTGGAGGATGCAGTGCAGACAGGGACCTCCGCACAGAGCTGCGTACTGGAGCCACTTGGGAAGCCGTGAGGTAAGAGCCTTTGAGAAGGTTGTTGGGCTGGCTGGAGCAGCAGAGAAGTCAGCTGGGCTGACTGAGAAGGCTGCCTCTGAAGAGCTACTGAAAGGAGGTAGGAACCATATGGAAGCTGAACTGATGAGGAGTCAGAACTGGGGTTTGGCGTGGGCGACTTGGCGTGACGACTTGAGTCGTCTGGGAGCTGGGACGAGAGCTTTCTGTACTCCACAGCTGGAGTTTCTTGACCCTGGGGCATGTCGGCTTGGTTCAGTGTCGCTGTGGCGGCTTGGTCCTGCGGCTCTGTGGTGGCTTGACTTTGCGGTTCTGTGGCTCAGGGCTGGGGCTTTGCTGCGGTTTGGGTCTGTGGTTCAGTGGCTCAGCTTGGAGGTGCTACAACAGCTTGGCTAGCTGAAAAAAAGTAGAAGATGGCTGGACTGGCTGGAGCCATAGAGTGACCTGTGGTGGACTGACCTGTGGTGGACTGACCTGAGGTGGCCTGAACTGTAGACTAAGTTTAGCTGAATTGAACAGAGTTGATTTTATCCAAGTTGAGTTGGATGAAGTGGAGTTGGAATAAACTGGGCCGGGTTGGGTGGAGCCGGAGGCTGGGCAGGCACTAACACTGGAGATTGTATTGTAGTTTCTGGGTGTGAACGGCGTGCTGTAGCACATCATGGGAGCTGCCATCTTGGATTTGCCCCTCTAGCTCATGAGGGAGACACTGGAAGATCAGGAAGGTTTGCTGCAGCTGTTGGAAAAGCTGTACGGCATGCTGCAGTCACCCTAGAGGCAGCCATCATGGATCCACCATGTCCCACAAGTGGTGGAGATGCTGGAGGATCTGGAGAGTGTGTCATAGCATTTGGAAAAGCTGAACCGGGTGCTGAAGCCACCCTAGGGGCAGCCATCTTGGATCCTCCATGTCCCACGTGTGCTGGAGCCGCTGAAGAATCTGGGTGGTGTGCCGCAATCATAGGAAGAGCTAAGTGGGATGCGGCATCCACCATGGTATTGGTTTTCTTTGATCTGGCACAGGATTTCCTTTGCCTCTGTGGTTTCCCAGCTGAAGTGGAGATGGAGAGGTCCGCGAGAATGCCCGGAAAACATCAAAGATGTGGGTGGGTCCTCTGGTCACCTACTTCAACCATATGTTAGCTCGTCCTCCCCCGAGCTAATGTACTCGATGAACTCCAGTGGATTGTATTGAGTCTTGGCTCTCAACTCTTTTTTCCTCCAAGCCCCCTGCTTGACTCGTGCCAAGTTCCATGGACTCGTAAAGAAAGGATGAAAAGGAGGCACAGGCAAAGACTGCAATGACTGAGGTGACTTATTAAGAACAAAACAGAACAAGAACAAAAACAGGTACGTGGACCAAAATCAGAAACAATGATAACCCGAGACACAAAAATAACAGACCAAATCAAGGTGAGGCTCCAATAATGTGACTTATGTTTAACCAACATAAATACACCATGTAAGTAGACAGAGAGCCAATGAGAGTGAGAATTGAGTCCAAATGAGTACTAGCCAGCTGATGCCACTAACAAGCACAGTCGGCCAGAGCAGAACACCTCCTGAGGGCTGATGGAGCAAGTTCATAGTCCTATGGTGACCCCTAGTGGTCGTAGTCCAGAATCGTGGCAATCTGGGGCTTCAGTTCTGTTGCAGCATGTCTCCACTCACCTCTCCAATCAGTGGTCACCCTCACCCCAAAAGCCACTTAAGTCTTCCATCATCTCTGCACCCTCTTTTCGCTCCCCGAGCAGTCTTGCACTTGTCCTTCCTCCTCAATTTATCTTTGCCCCCTTCGCTGGGAAACAGGATCCACCAGGCCTTGGAGCCCACTCTGGCAGAAACCCTGTACAGATTAATCTTTGTGCTAACCTCTCCTCAGCCCAAGGTTGTGACCTGGGGACACTCCTCCACCCTTGCTGGTCACCTAATCTACCCACAAAGAGCTTTCTGGTGGTCCACCAGGATTGAAGATGCCCATGAGATAGTTTGGGTGTGTGCGGTGTGTGCCAGGATGAAGACATGCAATCAAACTGCCCCAGGTAACATCCAATTTCTCCCTATTCCCTGATGACCCAAGTCATACATTGTCTTGTCTGCTGGAGTTGGATGGAAAAAATACCATCTTCACCATCGTTGATCAGTTCTCCAAGGCTGTGCACTTGGTGTCTCTCTCTAAACTCCTGTCAGCCCACTGCCGAGCTGATATTGGAGCATGTAGTCTGCTTGCATGGGTTCCCCAAGGACTTCGTCTCAGACAGAGGGTCCCAATTCACTCTGATTCTGGAGGGAACTTTTGGGTTTTGAGTATCCTACCTGCCAGGTCCATTAGGTAACAGCAACAACAATAATATATCGCATCGCGTTAACATTAGCATAGCATTAACAATAGCATAGTGTTAGCATTAGCATCACGTTAACATTAACATTAGCATAAACATAGCGTTAACATTAGTATAGCATTAGCATTAACATAGCATTATCAGTAACATCACATTAGCATTACCATTGTGTTAGCATTACCATCGCATTAACATTAGCGTAGCGTTGGCAATAGCATAGCATTAACATTCACATCGTGTTAGAATTAGCATAGCATTAACATTAGCACAGTGTTAACATTAGCATCGCGTTAACATTAGCGTAGTGTTGGCAATAGCATAGCATTAGCATTAACATCGTGTTAACATTAACATTGTATTAACATTAGTATAGCGTTAACATTAGCATCGTGTTAGCATTAGCATAGCGTTAATATTAGTATAGCGTTAACATTAGCATAACATTAGCATTAGTATAGCGTTAACAGTAGCATTGCGTTAGCATAAGTATAGCGTTAACATTAGCATAGCGTTAACATTAGCATCACGTTAGCATTAGTATAGCGTTACCATTAGCATCGCGTTAGCATTAACATAGCGTTACCATTAGCATAGCATTACAGTGTGTCCCAATACTTTTGTCCACATGGTTCAGTTTTCACATGTATGTCATTGGGGGCATGGTCTGAGGTCTCATATGAACTTTCATGAGGTTTGGTCTCTGTATGGAGACTGAGAGTCTGTGATGAAAAATGAATGCAAGTCAATGAGGGAAAAAAGGATGAGCGAAAGACAAGGAAAAAACGAGTACAGGTCATCACAGACTGCATTTGTGTGTAGGGGCCATAATCTTGATGAGTCACAAGTTTGGTTGGTTTTGGACAAAGCGTGTCCGAGCAGGACGATCCGAAAGTTGAGCCCTATTTATTACTTATGTGTGTGTGTGTGTGTGTGTGTGTGTGTGTGTGTGTGTGTGTGTTTGCGTGCGTGTGTATATGTGTGAGAGAGAGA
>JBBPDE010000021.1:4705971-4713735 GCA_037974605.1 Nannopetersius ansorgii | reverse complement strand
GTGTGTGTGTGTGTGTGTGTGTGTGTGTGTGTGTGTGTGTGTGTGTGTGTGTGTGTGTGTGCGCGTGCGTGCGTGTGGCAGAGTATGTAGGCTGCCATTTTAGTGCCTCCATACTGTATTTGGATGGGAAGACTGCGAATACAATCTAAATGTTTGTTCATTGTCACAATTTAATTGCTACAGTATTACTGTATTGCTGTAGTACTGTACAAGTCTAATAATAATATTATTATAACTTAGTGCTATTATATTTCATTAAACTTCTCTTTAAACAAAAATATATTATCTTTTTTATATTTCAAGGTATGCCTTTTTGAAATAAACATATTGTCCAATTAATGTTTCACAATAATATCAAGCTCATTGTTCAAAATTCCCAACAGTTTTGAGTCACTGATTTATTCCTTATTGTTCCAACTATTCTGGAAGACACATCAGCTCTAAAGCTTTGAGTATACCTTTCTTTCCACTCAAATAACTTTCTGCTCCATAATTGTCATGCTGAACAAGTTGCCTAAATCTGACAGTGTGGATGTCTTGGACTGGTTAATAGGTAATCTGGTGCGCCTATAGCTTGGCACTGACAGCAGTAACTTGACACGGATTGGGCTAAGCCATATGTGGCCAGTGTTTTATCAATAATAGGCCACAGGACAGCTCTTTCTCAGAGTGATAGCTCTGCCTCTCTTTGTCCTCTGTGCAGAAAACATCAAGGTATACCGAGTGGCCCTGCAGGGTCTGAGAGGATAGAAGCACTGAGATACCAACGTGTCAAAAAAGCCAAGAAGGTTGCAGTCAACAATAACAACTCTAAGATCAGAAGGAAAATAGGTGAGGTCTAAAACTTTTCTTCCGCACTAGGACATTTTAGAGCATCTCTGAATATTGTGCATTAGTCATTTCTTTTATGCTTACCACAGATTAATATCCGGCATTTTCAGTGATTTTCAGTGGGTGTGGCCAACCTTGCTCACTGGAAGTCCTAGATATGTTTCAGATCAGGTGTTAAGAATGTACAAATTGTGGTGGCATTTCTGTCTAATGGTTCTACTTCCAACACAACATGGAATGTAATTTGATTATTTTTCAAATATTCATGCTTAAGAATGCCAAAAAATGCCACTAATTTAGTGCTTGATTTGCCACTAGTTTAGTGCTAATATATAACTCCAAAAGACTGCTAGTGTCATGGTGTCCCTCCTTTCTCTAATTGTCCAGGCATGTAGTACATATACACACACACCAGCTAAAGTCAAAATGCAAACCAACCCCCACAACCCCCTTCTGCAGGGAGCGCCTCGCTGTCCTTGGGGCCGGAGCCCCTTACCGAGAACCCCCCACTCTCCTGGTGGGCATGACCGCCACCTGGAAGCCTTTCTGCCCTCTCTGTGGACCCCACCGAAGCTCTCAGAAATCTCCCCACTACCAGGGAATCCCCCCACTACTGGCCTGCCTGCAGACCCCTTTTGGCCTACTAAAGGTCTCTTAATGGCCTCTAAACAAAAATTAAGCCCTTACCAGGCCTCTACACTGCCCTCTAACAGACATTCTTTGAGGCTCTCCTGGGCTTCTAAACTGTAGCTAAGCCCTTCTTGTGCCTCCAAGGCCCCACTAAGTCCCTCTGCTGCTACCAACCCCACTAAAAACCCCTCTGCTTCTGCCAACCCCTCTACAGGGTTGAGCTGCTGGGCTATCAGGTTCAGCTGCTGGGCTATGGGGCTATGTGTTACGGCCTCTTGGCTAATTATAACAGGATTTAAAAACTCTGCTAAGGAGCCTAGTGGCTCATCTAATGGGCCTAACAGGTCTTGATGCTCCAGGTTGACTGCTTTTAAGCCCGAGCTAACTGCTATCAACCCTGGGTTAACTGCTAGTGGCCCTGGGCTTACTACTAAAAGCTTGGGGCTACATGCTACTACTGACCCTGGGGCTGGAGGTTTAAGCCGGGGAACAGGCATGGGAGGCGGCTGGTACGGGATACGGAAATGGTCTCGACACTCTGGAGCAAGATCTCGGTACTCGGTAGCAAGGTCTCGGTACTTGGGAGTGAGGTCTCGGCGCTTGGGCAGTGTGACCGGTGGATGACGTGAATGACGTAGACACCCACGTCTCCTCCGCAGTCGAGGAGTCCACAATCCGCTCCAAGAGCCCAGGTCCTCTTCCTCATCCTCCGACTCTCCACGACACAACACCTCGGCGATGGTAAATGCCGGCTTACCCTCAAGCTGAGTCCAGCTTGCCTCACTCACAGCAAACTCCTTGTCACTCTCGGGCACCCTGTACAGCTCCAGGGGCTCGCTGTCTCTCGTGCGTTTGTTTGAATGGTCGGTCAATCTGTCACGGTGTCCCTCCTTTCTCTCCTTTTCCAGACATGTAGTACAAGGACACACTCACCAGCTAAAGTCAAAATGCTTCATCTTTATTTACAAAACTCAACAACAAGAAAACCAGGAATGTGAGTTATTGACCCACCACACAGGTTGGTCATACATCGACTTAAATACAAAACTTAAACCCCCAACACCCAATCAAACTAACACAAGCATGAACCCCAAACACAAACCAACTAAATCTCATGACTTAATTAAAGTCCAACTTAAATCACAAAACCCTCAACTTAAACAAGTGTGGCCTCTAGTGGCCACCCACAGGTGCCTAGCCCTGGCAGCCCCCAGACCTGACAACTAGCAGCAATGATCATCCAAGCATATGATTATCTTATTAATATGATTATCATTATCACAGCATTGTTTCTTGTGTTTGACAAATTTTTTTAAAGTTATGGCTCAAACTGAAGACTCTCGGTGAAACATGTCTATTCACTTGATCCAGGTGTGCTGCCCTCTCAGACCCAGCAGCCCCACACCTCTCAGGTCCTCCCACCAGAAGAAGCTCTCTACCTCCGCAAGAAGAAAAGGAAGTTGACCAGACAGGACCCTTACACCCGCTTTTCTGCTCTGCTGTACCGCCGCCCTCAACGGGAGGACCAGAAGGCCATTTTGGCCAGCATGGACACAGCAGACCCAGACCACTCAACTCTCCTGTGAGGGCTCACAGACCAGGCCACACTCTTCCTAAAGCCCACTGATCCTGCGCAGCAGTTATCCCGGCACCTTGGCTTAGCCAGCCATGTTCCAAGTCCACCTCACGTCGCCCCCCACTTTTCTCTTCTTTTATCATAATTTATTGCTGGTTGGTAGTGTTCCAAGGTTTTGCTCCAGTGCAATATTATCTCAAATAAAGAACTGGTCCCTTTTTTTTTAAACCCTCAGTATTGGGTTTAGGCACTTATATAGTATATAGTTATAGTATATAGTTGTAGTATATAGCATATAGTTTACAGTTTTCACAACTCCAAAAGGCAGAATAGATCAGGGGTAGTAACCAGGGGTAGTAGCCTGTAGTCTCACTCTGTCTCAGTAGAACACAGGGTTCTCATGCATAGACGAAATATACCTCAGAGTCACCTGAGACTCATCAACTCATCACTGCTATACAGAAAAACATTCAGCAACCTCCAAATGAATTCTGACATTTGCCTATGTGAGATGGTCAGGTGCTTGCTTGTTAGGTATGATTTTACACTGACAAGAGAAAAGTTTCAGGTCTTTTAAGGCACTGTGACTGTTATGGCCATAATGGTATTATGTATTAGAAGTACAAAATAACCATTGTGTGTGTACACAGTGCTGTTAGTCTTTTTCATTCACATGTGGTAAAGGTTCTTTCATTTACTCCTCGGGGAACATGTAAGGGTCAGTATTTCCAATTTACCATAGGGCCCCACTTTCTCAAAGCACAACTGTTCATGCTTTTTTCGTTTACTAGCATGAAAAGACGAGGGAGGGTATGCATTGCTGTCACAGGGGAAGTAATACTGAAACGGCTCCATTGCATTGGAGCAAAATCTTGGAAATCACTGTGATATGTTTAAGTTCATGCTCGGTTTGCCTGATTTCATGAGCTCCTTGAAAACATACTATAGTAATGCCAAAAATACTACAGCGTCCTTAATCAATAAAACTGACAAGTGTACTGTACTGTGATGAGGATAGGATTTTGTGCCATACTGTACTGTAGTATTTTTTTCATCTATATGTGATACTCCCCTTTTAAACAGGCACATTTAGGCCTAATCAGGGCACCTGAATGCTTGGCTTCATTCTATTAGTTTATTAAAAAGTAAACCAACTGCCTTTGTGGGCCATATTTGTAGCCTTTTGTTTTGTGATTTACCCTGGCTGCGAGTAGAAGCAGCACTCCAGCGCCAGTCTGTCTCCTCTGGAAAGACCTTAGGGAAAATGCCTGTGAGATGACAAGGCTTTCCCATGTGGCCAAAGTTTTTTATTGTGTATCTTATCATCCAAGGGTGCTTATTTTCTACCAGTTAATATGTATTTTCACTGTCAGGACAGACATATCTGGGCTCATGTACATTTGGTGGCCAGTGTATATATGGGGGTGTTGCTGGTGGCGGTCAGAGGTGGTGTCCCACTTCTGGGATTCTTTTCAAATTATGTCAGCCCTGCAGAAAAAAGCTCACAAGGGCATAACTTGGTTGTATGGTTTGCTGCTACTTCAGCCATTTTTGGAACTCCAAATTAAGCTAGTGTGAAGAGTAATGATAACATTGCTTAATGATCAAGTCCCTCCTAATGGCCAATCAGTACAATACAGACATTTTCAATAGCCTACTATCAAACTTCGGGAGTCTTCAGACTGCAATCACTCAATGTTGCTTAATTTCACTAAGCTGATCTTCCAGCAGATGTGGCTGTTGCTTGTTACCTTAATACCACAGTATTTGTTGTTCTAGAATTTCAACATCGTACAGCACATACAATGTCTGCTGCGGCATTTTGAGGGCCATTGTTACATTTTTTATTTGAATCTTTTTAGTTTTTTTTTTTTATTTGTTTTAGTTTTTGCTTTTGTTAAGGATTTCATACTTGACTTACATCTGGGTGCTGAATGTGATCGCCAACTTGCATTTACATTTTTAGCAAGTGTGAAAATGCTTGGATGTTCAGAAGCAGGCTTATGCCTGAGGCTGTGTTTCAGGGAGGAAGCAGCCTGCTGGAAAGGTGTGCAGACGCAGATTCATTTTGTCGTGACTGCACTTTGTTAAAAACAGGGCATCCTTTGATGTACTCTGATTATGTGAGACCAGCATATTAGATGTTTCCATGTGAAGGCATGATGATGGCGTGCTAAAGAAAAGTAGATATCAAAGGAGATATCTCTTTGCCTTGGTCAAAGGATTTATTGTCAGGTAGTTAAAACATTTGAAGCTTCTAGACATGCTGCACTGAGCTAAACACTTTCCATTCGAGGTTCAGATCATGCCACTTTTTATGTTGTGTGAATGGTTTTTAGTCTTTGCAATGAACTGGTTTTTAATATATGTAATTGCTCCATTTGTACTTAAAATAACTTGTCTAATTAGATGACAATAACCCACAAAACTAGGGATGCTGCTGCTGTGTGGCAAGTGGCAACAGGAGTTTAGATAGTTGTTCACAATAGCTCATGCAGTTCAGTTTGAAGATGTGCTTATCCAGTAATATTTATGATACATTTATCTGGGATTTTTTTGTCAACTATGGTGCTTTGTAAAAGATATAGAACTATTTAATTACCTTAATGAAATATTCTTTTTTAATTTCTTTTTCAAATGAGTAATATCAAGAGGAATATCCAAAATACTAGGAATGTACTGTACTGTATGTCAAAAGACTGTATATAATAGCATATATTGCACAATGTATGATAAAATGGTATTAATTTTGAATAAATTGGACAATATATGCACGGAAATATATTCATAAAACATATTTCCATATTTTGGATTCAGTTTCTAACATTGTGTTTGTATATTACGTTTTCATTAAGGTTTTGATGCATGAAAGCATTTTTAAGCTTCAGAAACGCATAAGGAGAAAAAAAAGTTCAATGGAGTATTGCCTTTAAAAAAAACACTCATATTGAATTTGGGTAAGTTATTTTGTTATAATCATCTAGCTTAGTGTTTTAAGCATTTTATTGGAACTTCTTTTCAGTTCTTTATTTGTTAAATTGGACCATGTTATCCATAGCACCATAATTAGGTCATGGCAAGAAAACAGTCATATGAAAATTGTTTGGAGAATCTTAAAAGACCTACTTAATGCTGACTTAATATTGGCTCATCTAGAGCATAATATAAAACTTGCAAAAACAGACATTTTAGAGTATGATGAAGTGAACTTATGTGCTCTATACTCTTTGATTGTCATTCAGTAGCACTGTAGCTGTCATAGAGTGGCAGTGATGCTGGTGATCTTTATCTTATCTAAGCAAAAAAAAAAGATTTTTTTTTGTTGAATTGTATTATTTTATGTGCAGTTTATATCTACACAAACAACTATTACTTTTCTTACCATTAATTTCATGCTGAACATTTTCTTTCAATCATTCTTTGAGTTTGCATAATTTTGAATAAAATAGCCATCTTAGTAAAGCTTGAGTCTTTGTTTTGATTGAGCTGAAAAAAAATTCACTTCATTTTGCTTTTTTGTTTCCACCCATGTGTTTCATCAGATGCCATAATTGTCAGAATGAAGTTCAGAGGCAACATTATAGTTTGATTGTTTAACCTCAGAGGATTTAATTAGCAGATATGTGCTGTCATTGGTGTGCTATGTGCAGTTTAGATCTACACATGGGCAATCTTTTTGTACACAAAGACCCTTCTATAAAGATGTATTTAAACGTGTACGTGAACAATAGTTACAGCTTATACTGGTAACTGGTGATGTTACATTATCTTTAGTGTTCACCAGTCCCATCTACACTCTACATAACGTAAAAGTACATTTCATTCAGAATAGGGCCCTGAAGTGATATTTAATGTTGTTGAGCATCATTGTGTTGGTGACCAAAGCTTACTATACAGCTAGGTCTTGACAGTTTTTTCTTTTGAAAGATTTTACTGTTCTATTGAATGTCTTTGTCCAGAGTAGATATGTTTGGTGTGAGTGCCGTTGCCTGCTGTTGGTAGATGGTAGACATATATGAATGTCTATATGAATATATGATAATTTTAGATGTGTAGAACTGCCAACATTGCCTCTGATAAGTGTTTTCCACTATAAATTTAACACATATTGCAGATTTATTTGGCTTTTTGCAACTACAACAACTGAGTTTATTTTACATTTCCAGAGCTATGTTACATTTAAAAGTCTCAACCAATTAAATAAAAATGTTTAGCTAGTTCCTGAAATAAACACAGATGTAAAAAATCTGCAAACTAATTGCTTAAAATAATGGTTCAGTAACACTAATGTTGCTAACAGTGAATGAAAGTCAATAGCTGCCCATTAGCAAATGACATTATAGTAACTAGCTTCTGTTTGTTTTTAGCAGCATTAGCTTGTGTTAATGCTGCTCAAAATTTCTTCATGAACTGACCTCTTAAAAACATCAGGGATCCAAAGGACTTTTCATGCTGCTCATGATATTTAATATACATTTGCAGATAGTGAGAGGAAGGGAGGGCCATTATCAGTAGAGTGAAGAATAGGAGAGGCAGGGAACAACCTGTCCTTATCTGGCACCTTGTGTACTACCAGAAAAGTAGGAAATGATCAGTCCTATACACATATAAATATAAAAGTACACACACAACTACAGAACTTTTGTCACAAGGTGTAAATAAAGAATTCATATCTTGTAATATATATTTTTTGTATTTGACAAACTGCACAATGTGGACATTTATGG
>JBBPDE010000021.1:4678575-4689004 GCA_037974605.1 Nannopetersius ansorgii | reverse complement strand
CAACTACCATCCCAATACTTAGGATGCCCAGACCTCAGTGTACGGTCCTCACAAAGCCACCGCACATCAGCTCTGCCTGTAGTTTGGCCCTGTAACAGATCTGGGCTAAACTCTTGACTTGGATTAGACCCATTTATAGCAGTCCGACAAAACTCTGGTCCCAGGGTTCCCACGCTTTGACCATCTCGGTCTTCCAAAAGGAAGCCTGTATCATTCCTTCATACAAGGCCGCTGTTGGTGGCAGAACCTTAGATTTCACTGGTGGGAACAAAAGTGAGAGTGTTTTACACGCTTCAGTAGTTGGAGTATAAGACAATTTCATCATGCATTTAATCCCATCAGCACTATCTTCAGCGTTCACCTTGGATGGGATGGTTGCCATGTGCGGTCCAGCCTTAGCACAGGTACTGCAGTCAGATCTGTCACTTTGACCAGTGGTGTATAACATACGCTCGAGCCACTCATTTTTATCCCAAAATCCTGTTTCCATAGCTATAGTGTCCTCAACAGTTAACTTAGTCAGATATTTAATCACCTGATCAGGGCCAGGTTGTACAGGGACTACACTCTGACTCTCATCCTCATAGGCAATTTCCTGTTGTCTCAGCGCATTAATGATCACCAGCTTTACAGGGTCTTTTCCTGACACATCAGCTCCTAGAACATATGTGCCATTATCTTTTACATTAGGATTCTTTAGGGTCAAAATGAGAGGGCTCCACTGATTGTGGCCACACTTACTAGGAGTAACCTGCTTTATGAGTGTCAGTCTGCTCTGTAGGGTCGGGTTGTCTGCAGGACTAGGATCATACCCCCAATGCTCCTGTGAGGTGTGTGCGACCAACTCCTATATATAGTGCATGTGGTCGTGGTCACACACAGATACTTATTGCTCCACCTCCAGGCCTTCTGGTTTCCAGATCAATAGTTGATAACACTGCAAACATCCAACACTACCACACATTCAACACCTTCAGTACAATTAATCACAAGATCAGAATTGCATTCATCTTTTACTGAGAAAACTTCAACAGCTCTCTCCATCACAGCGAGTTCATAGGACCTCTTCACTCTGTCTGTGGTGCTCTTTTTGGAACTTTTCTCCCAATTTTTTCTCCGGGGTCGTCCTCCTGAGAGAGGGAATGGTAAACATGACTGACAGTGTTCCAACTATACACAATGTGCCTCTCATTCCACATAGGCCAGGGTGACGAAGAGGGTGCCAGGGTTTTCTATACTGAACAAAACCTACTGATTCTGCCATTAGGCACTCTCTATGCTGTGGGGATCTCCCTGCTTCACTGGGTTTGAGACGAATCCGATTTAGATGACCGTTTATGTTGTCCTGTACATAGTATAGCACGAGCCTTATCTGGTTGTAATTGTTTTGGTTTGTATTTTTCTGTTCAAGCCTGAGTCGGTGATTCCCTTGTTTTCTGTAGTTTTGGTTTGTGCTTGTTTTTCTGTTATTAAACTGTTTATTCATTTTTCACTCAGCCTTGCGTCCTCCCTCTTCCCTTACCCACACGAAACATGACAATATGTTCTCCCAACACCTTCATCATAGACAGTAATACTGATCAAGAAGCTTCAGAAACACAGCCACTCTGCACAGCGTCTGGAAGCAATTGCACGGCCCAGTAGCAGAATTATATGATCTTTAATAATTGCATTGTTTTTACTTTTAACTCAACAAAGTATTTTAATACCTAAATTAGACATCAATAATTTGAAGCCTTCACTCCCCTTTGGTCTAAAACCTGAGTGTAAGGCTTATAGGGGTTCGGAGGCCCCTGTACGGAGCGGACTGTGAGGCTGAATTCAATTGTGTGAAAGCTAATAACGTATTTTCAGCCCACTGAATTGGCCCAGAACTAGATAATTGTTGCATTGACTCTGGTAAATGGTGCTCGGCTAAAAATAATTTGGAATAAATGTGCATAAAAAAAATGGGTCCTAAAACTGAACCGTTTGTCACTCAAACTAATTTGAACTTGGATACTTTATGGACCTTCTCAGAAAAAGCTAAGAGACACAGTGTAACCATTTCTTTTTCTTTTTTTTTTTTCCTGCGTCCCCATGGAGACAACCCTGAAGACATGCTTTCTGGTCGAAACAAAATACCTTATCAGCTTGAAAACATAGTGTTTAAATGTCACTGTGCCCTAAACTTGTGCAATCATTAGCCAGCAGAATCACCCTTAATATGTGCGTAACTAGAAAGAATCATCTGAATACGAATCATCACTTTAATATACCCATTTTCTCCTGATTACAAAGAATATATGTGATTTTCCCTGATAGAACTCAAACGCGAAGCAAAACTGTCCAAAAGTATAGGGACAGTGGAAAATGCATTCGCCAGATCACTCACAGAAACATACATGCCGCGTCGGACAGAAAGAGCTCTGTGCAGAAATTGCAACTGGATCACAACCATCAATCAAACCAGCCTCATGCTTGCCTTGTGCATACAAGGAAGCAGGAAGTAAAGCCAATTTACTCTCATCTTCCTCGGATAACAACAACGACAACAAAAACCTATATGTTACTCATACTGACACCCATACAGTTTCCCTCCGGGCTAGTGTGGTTCTACTCTCATCTGCAATCGGTTCTACCTCCCGCTCACAGAGGCTCTCATAGTTATGTTTCACTCAAAGCCTGAAAAGAAAATGTATTTTGTTTAATACACAGTAACTTTGAATCAACTTTTGAAAGCATCAGGCCCTGATTCCGACTCTAAATACAAAGCAACCTCCTTAAATTCACGCCCTTTCCAGCGAGACCTGTTGTTTTGTGTAATTGGAATGGGCGCAGTCTCCTACATAGGGAGGAGGGTTAGCGGGATCGGGTTGAGCGGGTGGAACAGTTCGCTGTCTTCCAACAGCG
This sequence comes from Nannopetersius ansorgii, assembly GCA_037974605.1. Lineage (NCBI taxonomy): Eukaryota > Metazoa > Chordata > Actinopteri > Characiformes > Alestidae > Nannopetersius > Nannopetersius ansorgii. The sequence goes on along the minus strand of JBBPDE010000021.1, from coordinate 4,686,112 downwards.
TTCTCGTCCTCCCCGTCAATCATAGCGATCAGAGATTTCTGATCTTGTCTCAGTTTTTTTTTTCAACTTCAGCCAACCACTCTCTTGCATCGTCAAGCACATACTTTTCCTTCTCTTTCTCATCCGTGCCAGCCTTTCTCTATCTGTTTAACCAACTTCCGACATGCCGTTTCACCCAAACGACCATCAAACACGAATTTCTTTTTCCACATTTTCAATGCTCCCGTCGTACATGAACTTCTCATCTCTTACATATATCACCTCAGCCCCATTGCGGCTACCCATTTTAGAGATTTATTTTTTCAATGTTTTTTGTTTTTATTATATATTTATGAAGAAAGGAAAGAAGAAAAGAGAAAGACCTGCTGTCTGCTGCTCCAGACTGCTCATTGCAATATCTTTAATGTGCGCACGGAGGTTTTTATTCCTGTAGTCCCCTCACCAAGACTATGGGCTCTCAAGTCTCTTAGCATTAACTAAGTCTCAGACTCACACCCAGTTTATTTTACTCTCACAGAGCCTCGATGATGCGGAGTGTCACAACTTCCAGTCATTAAGAGACTGTCGTATTGATAATCAGCAGAAAAATTGCCAAAGATCGAGTGATGATCATGTCAACAACCAACAGAATAACTGTGTGCAATTCCCTGAATTGCCATGGAACCACAGTCATTAAGAGACCGTCGCATTGATGATCAACAGAAAAATTGACAAAGATCGAGTGATGATCGCATCGATGATCAACAGAAAAATTGACAAACATCGAGGGATGATTGTATCAACAACCAACAGAATAACTGTGTGCAATTCCCCAAATTGCCGTGGACCACTCCCAACAACAAAAGCTCTCTCCAATGACGAGAAAAACTAAAACTAAACCTAAACTAAACTTTTTACATTTTTTTCTCTATTTTATCTCTTGGAGTCCCTTAGAATTATTCTAAGTCTCAGACTATCACAGAGTCACGATGATGTGGAGTTTCGACACCTTTCACAATCATTAAGAGACTATTGCATTGATAACCAACAGAGTAATTGAGCGCAATTCCCCGAATTGCCTTGGAATCCTCCCAACAACAACAACAACAACGAAAACTCTCTCCAGTAGCAAGAGAGAAAATAAAACCATTAGTACTATACTGTGTCAGTGGTGAGCTCTGGATCTTTTTTGAATCCCGTCACCCCCCCTGTCTCCTAGTGGCTTAGCTGGCCTCTGTTTAGACAGCAATTCAGCTAGAGGACTTTCATTAAGGAGTCTCAGACTCCCCCGTGCACGGATTTTGGCTCCGCCGACCCTGGAGGACGGAAAGGATGTAGAGATCCGCCTCGAAAGGACCAAGTTGTTAGTGAAATTCCCAAAAAGGACTTCGATAAGGTTTAATAAAAGAAGCTCACCACGAGACGTAATGAAAGTATAAAAGAATTATTTTATAGTATCTTGCAAGCAAGGGAAAAAGTCTGAAAAAAGAGTTGTTCTGCAAAACTAAGTGTGTGCTTTCCAGTTTATACAGCAGTAAGCAATGTGTGTGCAAAACATAGTTGTTGTTGTTAGGTTAGTCAAAACAAAAGACTGTGTATCTTCTCCGCTCCCGGACACTTCCAGCTAGATCGCTAAGTCCTTCTATCAGAGATACAGAGAAGACAGTCCTCACAGACATAGACAATAAAACAAAACCACAGCAAAGATTAACTCATGTTACAGGATTATAACCTCAAAGGTTTCCTAATGATTACATGTGTGCTTGAACTCACTAATATGTATAACCTTTAATAAGAATAATGATTTAATATGAAAGAAACTTTAATAAGTATAACATTTCTCCAACAAAGTGATTAATGCTTAACTAGTCATTCATATAGCTTCTTAGGATTGGAGACCAAGCCTAAGACAAGTCTAAGACAAGATCTCTATTTAGAGAAAATGGAGCTGTTCAGATATAGCAGTCCTACTCTATTCTGTATGTTTTATTTAACCTTAGCCTTTAAGCACATTCTGTTTTAAGCTAAACTGGTGACTCTTTAGCAACATGAGGATAGTATCTAATTTTTTTAAAAAGCTGTGCAGTATTTTTTTGTGGTTGATAAATGAGTGCTTTCTTCGTCACACAGATCCATGAGCTACATTAAAGTTTAAATAGCGTCACCTCACCACTCCTTGCCACAGAACTCAGTGTGAGAGCCATGTGGAATTATAATTTATCATTCTGCAACTGTATCTTTTTCAGCCACTTAAAAGTAAAATCAGTTACTTTTATCCTTTGACATGCATGCACATAACCGAAAAAGGCACATTTTAAACCATAAACATGTGAAGCTTGATGCTGTGCCTCTTGTTATAGTTATGTGGTTATAGTGGAAATAGAAGCAGGTGTCCTTGGCAGTCCTCATCTTTAATTTTACAATGTTTAACATAAAGTCCCTTTCCCTAACCCTAAGAGGACACCTGCAGAAATAAGTCATAGATTTTTCAAAAACAGGTTCTTTATCAACACACAGGTTAGTAGGGCTGTAATGATAGCCAATATGAAACCGAAATCACGACACTTAGACCCACAAACCTGTGTCGTGGTGTGAGTGGGCAGTATCGCGACAGCTGGCTGGTTGTGATAAAAAATGCTTGAGAGTTTGAGTTTTGTTGTGTTTTGAGGGATTTTTTGTGACAGTTGGGCACAGCGTGTTTTCAGTTTTGGACAATGGTCAACTGGTAGCTGAAGAATCAGTTGTACGCCAGCCTGTGCCGATTCCTTGGGGTCTTCTGTACAGATTGAATGCAAGTGAAGCGGTGTGGAAGCATTTATTGATTCATAATTCTGTGGGATGACTTGAAACAAAATAGCGAACCCATCCCCCAAAAAAAAACAAAAAACAAAATGTAGTACGAACGGAATCATGGGTCAGAAATCGTGAAACGAACCGAATCGTGGGTTTGGTGTTTCATTACAGCCCTACTGCTAAGCGCTTAATTTTGTATTGTCTAGTTCATTAACACCTATGGTCTTGATGAGGATACCTCTGACTTTGAAACAATTTCAGCCTTGTGCACTTTTTCATGTATGTGTTTTTCTCTTTTTCCATCACAGGCAGTATCCCAGATGCTGATGGCTTACCTCTCCCGTCTCTCAGCAATTGCTGATAATAAGATAAATTGTGGGCCAGCCCTCACATGGATGGAGGTATTAAGCTGTCACTGTATCATTTGACTTCCTTCAGTAAAAGAAGCAGATTATTAACAGAGGTTTTGTGTCTTAAGGCAAAGTTGATGCGAGAATACTATGAAGAATTGCTTTCAGTTAAAACACATTTCATTACAGCAATCAGTCTGAGTGCCATGTTTTGAGTAAACTGACATAACATGTTTTTCTTCAGGTTGACAACAAAGGGAATCATTTGTTGGTGCATGAAGAGTCGTCCATCAATGTCCCTGCCATTGGAGCTGCTCACGTCATTAAACGCTACATTGCCCAGGCGCCTGATGAGCTGTCTTTTGAGGTGAGTAGGACAATAACTGAAATATGATCTTATTCAAGTATAGTATTATGAAGTTGGAATGAAGGATACACACTGATCAAATGCTAGAACAAAACAACCTGTAACTGACCTGTCCTCCCGAAAATGCCTTTTTTTGTACTTATTGTTGAGATTGGGCAGTTTTCTTTCATTCTGTAAAGCTTGTCCAAAATAGTGGAACACACTTGTGGGCAGAGGATCTTTCAATCCATCACTGGCTTAGTGACTTGGAAGCAAAAAGCGCTGGTACTGACCAGTTACTGTGTTGTCTCTCTTCCTTAGGTTGGTGACATAGTTTCAGTGATTGACATGCCTCCTAAAGAGGATACCACATGGTGGCGAGGGAAACATGGTTTTCAGGTGTGCATTTTTCATGTAAAGTTGTTTGTTATAACTCTGCTAACAGTTTATGAGCATATTGATATTAGTGAATTTTAGTGGTGTTTAAGTGAATCTCAATAATATTGGTTGAACATCCTTTCTGATGAACTATCCTGTTAAAAGTGTTTGTTGACTTAGTCTGAATATAATTGTATATAAATCCATCTGTTCTTTTGTTCAAAATCCCACAAATCCATTCTTTGTTGTCTTTCTTTGTTAAGCAAACAAACATGCAGTAATAAACAGTCTTGTCTCCCTCCCTTTTGTATCTATCTCTGAGCATGTGTGCTGTCTGTAAACCCCACCTCTCACCTCATACGCAGTGTGCACAGACCCCCACAACTTCATGTTGCTGTTCTTCAGAAAGATGAAAAGTATTTAAAACAACCATTTTCAAAAGATAGTTTAAACAAGCTAGGGGAACTCCTGTCTTCAAGGTGCCACCATGTTGCATAATTTACAATGCAAGCTGAACTCTGATTGGTCGAGAGGAGATGTCGAATTTTGCAAGAACAGGCATAGCGCTTAATGCGGTTTTGTAAAGAACTACAATTTACAATCAATTGTAAACAAGGAAATACAGAGATTTGGCTTTTTTTTCTTGACAGAAGCTAATTAACTAGTCCTCAATTGTTTATTTAGGTAAGAGTTCACATATACACTTTCTCATTCTCACACACTTAGTTTTGTAAGTTGTAAGTTTTGGTGTCAGATGGTGGCAGATATATGTTGTCCCCACCAGGGGGCAGTCTGGCTTAGGACTCTGGCAGACTCCAGACGGGGGTGAGGTAGTCAGCATCTGTCTGGAAAAGGATGAGCCAAAATCCACCAGCTGTCACACTGAGACATACACACAGCCGGCAGGGTTAGAATCATACATATATGTAATCAGGTTTAGTGGTAAGAAAAAGGTTTGTGCTAGGTCAGCACTGGGGTAAGGACTTTTCTGTTGGAGACGAGCCCTGCTTATTCCTTATGGGACACGATCACAGTTAAGAATTGTCTGAATCATGTTAATACTGTTGATTTGCAGTCACTGTTCTTTCTTATTTTTGCATTGGTCTCTGTGAGATTAACTGAACTTTGGATTCTCACATGTGCCTCTTATCTACAGGCCTGTAAAGGTTCAAGATCTTATTTCAGTTTGAACATACAAGGAGGAACTAATTTTGTTTTTCTCTTTTTGGCATTGTATGGCACAATTATTTCTTTCTTAGACTTGTTCTTTAGTGCACTACTGATGTCTTCATAAGAAGGGATATTCTGCTGTATATTTAAACATAGTACCCTAATTTTCCATTTGATGGACAGTCTCCACTGAAAATGCTGTTTAGTCTGGGACTAGGTTTAATTGCTCTCCAAGGAAACTGGGCCCATATACACTGTCACCCATACCGACTGATACCTTATAAATCTAAACCTACTGTAACTTTAAAAGCTTGTGGTGCCATTTTAGTATTGCATATAATAAAGTTCACCTTTTTTCAAGGTTCTGACAAATGATTTGTTTGATGTTTTAGTCATGTCATGATTTTTTTTATTCTTGTATGCTTTGCTACAAGGATGTAATACTGAGGTGCTATTTGTAAATGCGCAGAATGTGATGTGATGATACTTTATTTCTGTAGGTTGGCTTCTTTCCCAGTGAATGTGTGGAGCTGATTAATGACAAGATCCCTCAGTCTGTCACCAATTCAGTGCCAAAACCAGGTACAGATAATGATTTAACACACATACATATCCACAACAGGTGCTGTTTGTCAACCAATAACCTCTTAATTTACTCCTTAACTGAAAGTAATAATACAGCTGTAGCACAGAACACCTACCTATAACACAAAGTAAAATGTCAAAACTAATGTCTGTATGATTTCTTGCTAAATCCTCTTCAAAGCTGTTAAGGATTTTACAGTATGCTTCTGATTGTTGTAACAGCATATGGGCAATTATGTCTGTGTGAGAACGGTGGTGATTGTAGAGAGAGAGGACAAGGGCAGACATGTGAAGGAGATATGACGTGATCTGCTGAAGCAGCCATGCCTTGAGCATGCATGGTCTGGCTATGTGAATGAGCAGGAACAGGTGCTGAAAGGGAACTCCGGATACTGTTAGATAAATCACTGCTCCTAGAGCCCTGTCAGAGGAGCGAAGACTAAATGCTGCCATGTATTACCATACAGATGGTTATTCCAAGGTGTTAATGTTTAAGCTCGGCCTTAAAACTCGCAGCACACTGAATTTCATGTTTCAAACTGCCAAACATGCTGCCCACCAACTGCAGATAAAATGTATTTTGTGCTAACTTTGAGGTTTCACTTTTTTAGCTCCCTATCTCTGTGAACTCATGCATATAAATTATTACCAAATTTTTGCTTTTCACACATTATGCTGTATTTTAAAGTACAGGGGGTCCTTGAATTACGACACAGATCCGTTCTTACAACAGTGATGTAATCTGAATTTTGGTGTCAAAACACACCCTAGACACTTACCTATCTTAAAACAGTTGTAAAATTGTAAAAACACAACTAAGACACAGGAAAAGGAAATGGTAAAAAATATACTGTACTTGTATACTGTACTGTAGTAACAGAAATAATGACAAATTAGTGTAAAAACACTTTTAACAGTCCAAAATTGCATAGGGAAATGTAATGGGGGACACCAACTTCCTCACTCATATTGTGCGTTACTGCATATTCTGCATGTTCTTCTGCCGTGCACAACCAAACTAGATATGGGAGTGAGCATAGTAAACTCATAATAGCGCATGTTGAACACATAATGCATGTTATAACAGATATACAGACTTCCTTTATTTACAAAACTTTTAAGTACACAGCTGTGTGGCCAGTTACCTCTATGACCAGTGAAATAAGCCTGATAATTTAACGGAAGTGTAGAATAAAGTGTTTCTGTAACTGTAACATTCACATTGTGAGTAATGAAATTTGTAATGTTTGGATTGGTCTCGGATCATGCTCAAAAACTTTAGGTCACTTGACATCATTTTTAGTCTGACCACCCTGCCAAGTTCTCTGGAGAGCTTTCTAACAACACAGACCTTTTGCTGACATTCTGTCCTTTTCATGCTTCACCTAAGTGCATGCTGGCATCCCCAAAGCAGTGACTCATACTGACTCATCAAACTAACCATTGGGCTGCCTCTGGGTGGGCAGAATATTCAGGGTGTATGCACTGCTGAAGGAATGCCATGCATGATGTTTACATGCTTTTTATTACCATATGAAGAGCGTAATTGTATTAAAAACACATATAAAACCTTTTTGCCATTGTTTAACTTTACTGCTTGGTCCTCATCTGTGTGATAACTGCATTTAATGTGTATTTGCATGAGTTTCACTCTCCCATGCACGTTTAATGGTGTCCCTCCACTGCGCCCTCAGTGTCCCCCTGTTCTGGTCTATGGCCGGCATCCTGGAGTCTGTTTCCACCCTGTGCGTTCTGGTATTATCCCAAAACGCTTTATTTCTCAACAGCTTGCTAATTTCTACCCTGTGTACATCTAAAATACTCTTACTCTGACTCTCTGTCTCTCTCTTTTTCTCCGCCTCTGTCTGTCTCTCTCTCTCTCTCTCTCTCTCTCTCTCTCTCTCTCTCTCTCTCTCTCTCTCTCTCTCTCTCTCTC
>JBBPDE010000021.1:4662460-4677981 GCA_037974605.1 Nannopetersius ansorgii | reverse complement strand
CCCCCCCCTCCCCCCCCCCCCCAGACTTCAGACCTTTGGCAGAATTCAAATGAGCCATTTTAATCTAGATTAATCTAATTAATTCCAAGATACCAATGAGATTAATCTAGATTTAAAAAATTAATCTATGCCCACCCGTAAAAAAACCTTCATAAAACACACAAAGTGAAAAAAAAATCTAGGTTTCTTGGTTCTTATAGGCATAGGCCCATAAAGATAATAATAACAATTATATTTACATATAACAATTATATATAACAATTGTATATATAAAATATTATAACAGCCTAATTACTACATATCTGTAACTTGGCAATAGTGTATTTATTTATGCGCAGGTGTGAACCCGGGGTGGGGTGTGGGGGGTTAGGTGATGATCATTAATGCAGGGCCCTGCAGTCCCAAAGCCTGACATGACTGGTCCGCAGGACAAATAAGTTTGAGAAACGCTGCTCTAAGGGCCTCTCTCGTCTGTGCTTCATACTCTGTGCCTTTGTGGATTCACCTCTCTAGAAAATGTCGGCATTCCACGCTTTAAAAAAAAAGGCTTTCCGGGTGTCTTTCCTACGGGGATCTCCACTGACTGGTACCAGCTCGGTTTGGTTCAACTCTACTTGGTTTTTGCTTTTCCATATCTAAAATCTGAATGTTAGCATTAGTGCTAGCGTTAGCATTAGTGCTAACTAACGTTAATATTGCTTCTTTAAGCCTTGTCTGGTAAGCCAATTGTCTTCGTTTGGTGTCAAACAGCCCCAAACCAAGAAATAAAACCCCTCTGATTTCATCCATGCTGGCGATTGTAATGATGCCAGTTTGTGTACCTCAGCGAAGAGCGCTCTGATTGTGTTGCTTCTCAGAATGTTTGGTCGCTATAGCAACCAGCTGTAGTAGAAAACCGAAGGTCCAAAACCAAACTGAACAGAGTAGAACCAAACTGAACCGAACAGAGCTGTTACTAGTCAGTGGAGAACCCCCTTTAGTTATATCCAAATGCGCCCACACTGCAGACAGTAATCCAATCTGCCTTGTGCAGTCTGCGGTTGTTGATTGCGTCATCACTATTTCGGGTGCGTTGAAATATTTCGGTGGCCGAATATTCGGTGCATCCCTAATATCAATAGATTCACAAAGGTCCTTCTCCATGCTAAAATAGGAACAAATTGGGTTAGTTTTTATTGGACATCCTTTAAGCATAACGAAGCATTAGTTCATTTTTAAATACCAGTAAACATGAAAATATTGGAATATGAACATTCATAATTACTGCCCAGCAGTTTTCCTACAGCTGGGTGTGTAAAATTTTTTACTTCTTCGATCACTCTGACTTTTGCTTTCCATTTGTCTTGTTTGTTTTTACGCTTCCTCTTTCGTAATGTGTATGAATGTCTTTGTCTGCGATTTGCATTTTATTGAGACCAAGTCAACAGTTAAACTACCTGTGCCCAAATTTCTTCCTCTGTCAATGTTTTCCTTATTTCTAATCTGCCCTACATTCTGACATTATACCCATGGTTCCAGTACTGCTATTTAATGTCCTCCTAAGCAGCAAGTCTATGCTTTGGGTTAATTATTCTGTTCTTTCACCATCTCAAAACTGATTCACTAAACTCTGAAGGGCTATAAAATAATTCCACCTTTGTTCTCTGACAGTATGAACTAGTATGTGAACTAGTTTATTGAGTCTGAAATACCAAATTTTTCTACGCTACCCTAGTGTGTTCAAAAGGTGTTTCTTCAGCTCCACAGTAGGTGGCCTGTCTGTACTGGCAGAGCATTGTGAATCATTCGCTTGCTGTGTCTTGAGACTGGCATGCTCCAGGTAAATGGTTAATCCTTGCAAATGTTTGTCACGTGGGTTAAAACAGTGTACAGAATGTAATTATGAGAATGTTTTTTATACAAACACAGACACATACTCACACACACACAGTGTTATGTTTGGAGATCTACTTTGAGTAAATTTAACCTTCAATCAGAGCAGGTTTTTCTCTTTTTGGATCGCTCACTTTCTTGTGGAGCAGCAATGTCTTCTTCTCATATGAACAAAGGGCAGCTGTCTGCTTTAACAAGCCAAGGCAGCTGAGTATGACTGTGAGATATTCTTTAAGGAACACATAGCAATAACTGTCCCCTTCTCCCAGGCAGTATAGTCCATTTCCTGCCTGAGCCCCCCCCCTCCCCTCTCTCTCTATCTGTGTGTGTGTGTGTGTGTGTGTGTGTGTGTGTGTGTGTGTGAGGGAGAAGAATGTAGTGAGGATTAAATTGAAAGGGAATATATAACATAAAACAGTTGTAGAAAAAAAATTAAAGATTGATTTAAACATTTGAAGTAATTTGAAAATGTGTGTTAAACAGGTTTAAAATTTCAAAGAGGTACACATTATGTAAAATAGATTAATTATAAATATATTCTTCAGTGTTTGGATATAACATGAAATGTTTTGTCTAGTTAAGCTTTCAGTACTTAAACAACATAAGATGTTTTGTGGGTCCTAGCAATTAATAGAAGACAACATTTTCCTGGTCATTGTTGGCCGAAAAGAACTTGGTGTTGCAGTAGAAGACGTGTCATATTTAACTCTTATCAGAAAGAGAGAGGCTGATACTTTTGTGTTAGAGGAGCGGTGAACCATGAAAAGGGGGAGACTGAGTGAAGAGGTATGTGTGAACACGCATGCGTGTGTCATAACTGTAAACGGGGCTGAGAGCTTTCCTCTGTTCATGGTGGTGGGAGCGGTTTAGCTTAGTCCACCCCAACAGTTTCCATGGCTGAAAGCTGATACTGGGGGCTGGACAAACACTGACTGGGAAAAATGCAAAAGGAGGGAAAAATGTTGACTAAGTTTACACCGGGTGAATGGAGCTGTGGTTGAGTTTGCTGTGCTGGTTGGCCAGGCTAGAGCATTTGCTTAGTGATAATCTTAGTCTTAATTTGTGCTGAGACAAGATCCCTTTTGTCCTTTTCAGGTAAGAATGAGTTCTTTTTCATTGTGTTATCAAGGATATTTAATATACTTGGTTAATGTGAACTCTCTGTTCTTTGTTTACATAAGTTAAGCCAGTTCCTAAAGAGCTTGTCTGTTTAGTGGTGTTCCATGTGCTCTTCATTATAACTTAACTCTCATTTATGTCACTTATCTGTATTCTATTTCTCTCAGCATTATTTCGCCCCAAATGATCACAGCATATGATTTCTTCAGAGAAACAGTAGGCATGGCTTTCATATTTTGATAGACAAGTTGTTAAAAATTGTATTATCTTAGTTATCTTTATTATCTTATTATGTAGTTTCATATAATAATAGTCTGTTTCTATGTGATTAGGATGTTTTTAACATTCATTTGCAGCTCTCTGGGCCCTAGTCCCTGTCTCTTTGGCTTGGTTTGGCAGTCTGTGCAAACGGGATCTGTGACTTTTCTGGCCCAGAAGAGAGTAGAACAGGACATATGTGATGGATAAACTTGAGAAAATTAATTTGTATTAAAGCATATATAATAGAATCTAGAATGTCAATCTTCAGTGTCCATTGTGGTACCACTTAAATGAAAGATTGTGTCCTCTAAATTAGCAACGTGAGATTACCAGTGCTGTGGGGGAGGCTAGTGTTATCCTTTAAAGCCTGCCACTACATCTTTTCAAACTGCTGCTAATGCAGAGTCATTGGACAACCGTATGCTTGGATGAAAATCCCTTTTGCCAACTCTGTTACTTCAGCTAACAGATTCTGGCACCTTACCAACCTAGAGAAAGTGAGGCTTGTGGCATTATCACTGACTGAACTTTTCTGATGACAGGGTCAACACTTGGACTGTTGCACCCATCCTGAATGGAATGCATCTAAAAGACAGCATGATTACAGTTAGTTCTTTAATATTATCCTATGTCACAGTGCACATACACTCACACACAATGAATGTGAGGGCCTGTGATCCAGACAGTTACAATAACTCCAACTTTGGTGCATTATAGTTGCCACATGTTTTTTCAGCGACAGCTGATTGTCCAAGCAGTTGGCAACCTGGTATATTCTGGGATTTAGTTTCCTGCTTGAACATAAAAGCAAATGAAGTAAAGCCAAAATAATGTTTATATGTTTGTTGTATTAAAAAGACAAGTTGCTAGGTTACGGGAATGCAGGCGAGACTGACTCCACTCCATCTGGAATGTTTTTGTTTGTTATTTTTTAAAGTTTTATAATTTAATGTGTATATTCATAAGATCAATAAAAAGTATTGTATACAGTAATCCCCGCTTTTCACGGAGGTAATGTTCCAAGAGCTCCTGTGTATAGTGAAAAAATGCGTTATTTTTTGGTAAAAAAAATTATTTAAAACGCCTATTTTTAAACTGTATATATGCCCCAAATATGCTCCTAGAACATAAGAAAATGTAAAGGTAAATAAATAATCAGAATCAGGAAACATTATTGCATAAAAAAACATTAGCATTAACAGTTAGAATTAGCAGCGTGTGGTGAGAGAAAACAAACACTTGTACACACAAAAAAACGTTGAAATAACTCTATCCACATGTTTAGACGGGGCACAGCTAATACTAAAACTGAGATAACTGTTGAAAATGGGGGGCAGGGTTAAAACACAAATACTATGTGCAGCAGCAGGCTTCATCTTTTACTTTGTATGGTGGTTGACATATTTTCAGTGTATTACCACCACCACTGGACTGGTGGCGGTAATACAGTTCAGTTCTTAGAAAAATCTGTGTTAGACTGTATCTGCGAGTGCTGATCTGCGTAAAACAGGGGGCTTACTGTAATCTATAAATTTTACTATAATATTTTTGCTATTTTTTATTGAGGCAAAACACCATCTTGCTTCGCAACTAAGGCAAGAAGAAAGCAAACCGCCCACAAATTGACTTGTAGTAAGGCGTCTTGGAAGCAGCTGGCCACGAAGGCTGCTTGCAGGAGTACTCTGGCCACTGGTGGTGTGAAGAAACCTCACTGTTACAGTGAATTACCCAGCGCCGTGGCTCTCAGAGAGATCCACTGTTACCCAAAATCCACAGAGCTGCTGATCCGCAAGCTGCCCTTCCAGCATCTGGAGCGTGAAATCGATCAGGATTTCAAGACCGACCACCGCTTCCAGAGCTCTGCCGTCACGGCCCTGCAGGAAGTCAGCGAGGTGAGACTTGGTGGGTCTGTTCGAGGACATGAATCTGTGCGCCATCCACTCCAAGAGACTCACCATCATGCCTAAAGATAATCAGCTGGCCCACCGTATCCATAGAGAGTGTGCTTAACCTAACTGCGCTTAAGGTGCCCAATGTGGAATGCCCTCCCTGATTATCTGAGGACTACACAATCCACTATAAATGCTTCTTAAATTAATGTATCCTTTCATTTTTATTTTTGAATAACTTCTGTAAAGTGACCTTGAGTGTTGTGAAAGGCACTTATAAATAAAATGTATTATGCTTTGGTATTCTACATTTGTACAAACACCTTTTAAGCATCAGTTTTACACTGATTCTGTTGTACTATTGGTAAGACTTTTGCATTTTCCAGTGAACTACAAGGCATTTCTTCGTTCATTATCCCCCTGCCCCTTTTTCCTCCAGTTAGTCCAGAAACTTCACATGCAAATTATACAGCAGCCTGCTGGATTTCATTTGCATGTCTGTGGCTCTCAGCACTTTTTGTCAGTAAAAGCAGCATAGCATACCAAACATTTTGATTTCCAAAAACTTTAGTCTACTTTAAGAATTGCATAATTGGAAAGCTTTATTCACATTTCAATAAACCTAACATTGTGTAATTGAAGCTTGGCAGTCACACTGTGGTAACTATTTTATAACTGAAAAACCAGGAGCATTTTTTAGTGTTGTAATGCTTGTTTGGTAGGTGGTTGCACTATGTGGGCTCCTGGCTCTTTGCGTTTTTCTTGTCTAAATCGCTTTAGATCATAAATCTGGGGGATAAGGGGGTGGACAACTTGGGCCAGTATTGCTTTGCCAGTTGTTGAATAGCAAGTTCGTAAGTAACATGAAAAGGAAAGGACAAAGTGTCCAAATCACTGGAATTAGGATCCACCTCGGGATGAATGCAGTAGTTCGGATCTTCTAGCAGAATGGCCTTTTGTTTGTCAGTGCTGTGTTAGCATCAGTTTTTAATGTATTTAGGAAGTTCCTTTTTTTTTTAGTTTTGTGTAATTTCATACCATTTTTATTGAGATATATTAATGTCAAAAGTTGTGTCTCATTGATTATTGTAAAGAGTGATACATCAAGCTTTTATCTCAATTTCTTTGTCAGTGTCCAAAAAACACGGGAAGTTGATCACATTCCTGCGCAGCTTCATGAAGTCCCGACCCACCAAACAGAAGCTGAAGCAGCGAGGGATCCTAAGGGAGAGGGTGTTTGGCTGTGACCTGGGAGAGCACCTCCTCAACTCAGGGCATGATGGTATGTTTTTAAAGCTCCCACTTGCCTTGTTTAAAATTGTTCTATTACTCATGGCTCTGGATAAAATAGAGGTCATGATGTCGTTGTTATGAATGGTCTGGGGTTTTATTCCGGGAATTTCTACCTATGTGGCCTTGTAGACACATTCGATCCCCAGCACTACAGCTGGCTATGCCTTCTTGGTTTAGTTAACAAAGCAACTGTATGGCTTAAAGGGGTATGAAGGTAAGATAGAATAGTCTGCAAGGCAATTTCTGGGGATTTCTTCGCCTTTGGTTCAAAGCACCTTGGCAGCTTTATACCCTTGCTCTGTTTCTTCATCTCCAAAATCTGAGCTAATGCCTACACCCAAAATCAACAGTCTGTGCTTTTTTAAAGGTACCATACAACTTGAAGAGGCTTTGCAACTATTACTAGATTTAAGGCTAAATCTAAGAATGTGTATGTCTCAGAATGTTGATATCAGACTATATATTCAGAAATATGACACTGAACATTCTATTCAAACAGTGCAACATAAATCACTGTATGACATATCTCATTATTCTGACAGTCTGTAGACCTTTTACTCATAGATCTAGAATTTTAACCAAAAGTCATGCCTTTAGCAATAAGACTGCACTCCCCTAAATGCACCCCCAATTTAAAACCATCAGAATTGGTTTTTAGGGCCTGAGGATTTTCCTCTGCAAACTGCTATGTCAGGAATTCAGTTGAACAGCTGCTTCAGAAAGGGTCTGTGTCTCACTCATCATCTGGATAATGGTAGTTAGGAGTTAAAGGCCAGATAGGGATGTCTGGCCTTGAACTCCTTCCCCTGATCGTACCCCTTTTGGGTGTAGCTTTGCAAGACCAGGTCCACAGTCCATTTGGTGTCTCCAGAGTAAGAGCGTGTCAGTGCTGAAATATTCTGAAGAAATCTACACATTGATACAGTGTGTTTTTCCCAACGGATTGATCTTGTATAAAAATTGTGTCCAGGTATTTTTATTTGCTGCTTTTTATGTGACAGTATTTGTGTGAAATCTAAAAAAAAACTTTATTTTGCACCCTTTTGCAAACTAATCGCGACTAAAAAAAACTAATCGCGACTAAGGAAATACATTTTGAAAAAATTTTGACCTAAAAGAATGTTAATCATTATTAATTGTTAAATGTAAGCCACAGCTAAGATTAATTTGCATCTAGAATACTCATATAGAATACTGTCAAATAGTGTTACATTTGTTAATCTTGTGCTGTGAACATAATAATTATTTGCCAGATTTTGTACTTTATATTTCAGGAAAGGTTTTAACCAAAAACAGTACAAGCACACTATTTAGCTGACACTGTCAATCTCTAGTTCCGCAGGTCCTCAAGAGTTGCACAGAGTTTATTGAGAAGCATGGAGTTGTGGATGGAATGTATCGACTCTCTGGGATTGC
The DNA here is from genome assembly GCA_037974605.1 of Nannopetersius ansorgii. Classification (NCBI taxonomy): domain Eukaryota; kingdom Metazoa; phylum Chordata; class Actinopteri; order Characiformes; family Alestidae; genus Nannopetersius; species Nannopetersius ansorgii. The sequence continues at coordinate 4,670,131 of JBBPDE010000021.1, read as the reverse complement.
CTCCAACATCCAGAAACTGCGGTATGAGAAAGAAGCAAAGCTGAAAATTACAAAAGCACACTGCTCTGTAGATCTAATCTGGACTGTACCCAGAATTCTAAATTGCCAGTAAACAGCTGGAAATACACAATGCCTTAAGGACATGGGTTTAAAAGATCATTCTGTTATGTGTCAAGCTGTGTATTTATCTCAAAATCAGCAAATCAGAAAATCCTGCTATGTGGTTGTTGCTGGCATATATTAGGATCTGAGTGTAATTGTGACATTTAATTTCCATTAAAAGCAGCACATGCTCTCATGTACTCCTTTCTTAAGTCAGCTGATAATTGTTATGTGTTTCTCTCTTTAGACATGAATTTGATTCTGAGCAGATCCCAGACCTGACAAAAGATGTTTACATCCAGGACATTCACTGTGTGGGATCACTCTGCAAGCTCTACTTTCGAGAGCTACCCAACCCACTGCTCACCTACCAGCTCTATGAGAAATTCTCAGTAAGCACATAGTAAATACTGTCATAGAAACAATATTGATTTAAAGCAGATCATGCACACTTTCACAGACACATTTTTGATGATTGACAAAGGTAATGGAAAAATTAGTGTCCGGAAAAATGTTTTGGTCTTGGTGTAAACAGCAGTAATAGTCATTTATCTGAGTTATATAAAGTAGTCTTTGTATTGAAGTTTGAAGTGTCTTTATATTAAGGACTTTCAAATTGATTTGAATATGCAAAGTCAGGGCTTATGATGTTTTCAGAAACAAGACTTTATGACTTTAAGAGTTTATCAATATGCAAAATAGAACAGGAACATTTACAGCATCTCAAGAATGAAGTCCATCTACAGACAAAACAGGCTAGGGTAAAGAAAACACAGATGTTTCCAGGTAGCCAGGGGAGTACTGAAAAAACATGACCTTTGAATGTTGAGGCTGAGTACTTGGCTTAGTAGAGAGCTGTGCTCTGTCTAGGCCTAGGATTGAAAGTTGTTGTCCAGGTTAAACCAGTGGTCAGTACTGAAACTGATTGTCCTCTTTTGTCTCTGCTCTCTTTCCCTGGTTTTAGGAGGCAGTATCAGCAGCTACAGATGAGGAGAGGCTGATCAAAATACATGATGTCATCCAGCAGTTGCCTCCTCCGCATTACAGGTTAGGGAATGGTTGCAGTGCCCCCTGTCGGCTTGCACATTCCTTCTGAACGTCGTGCCCTATCCACTTCCATTTATAGCTAATGTTTTTTGAGATATCATTTGTAAATACAGGTTTGAACATGAAGTTTGTTTTTAGGACCTTGGAGTTTCTGATGAGGCATTTATCACAGCTGGCAACTTTCAGCTATGTCACAAACATGCATAGTAAGAATTTGGCAATTGTTTGGGCTCCAAACCTATTGAGGTAAGCTTTTACTACCGCTAAAAGATAATCATATTAGAACTTATTTTAAGTTTATACCTTTTTTTATGACCCCACCCCCTTTGGATATCCAACCAGGTCTAAGCAGATAGAATCTGCATGCTTCAGTGGAACAGCTGCTTTTATGGAGGTGCGAATACAGTCAGTAGTAGTTGAGTTCATTCTCAACCATGTTGATGTTCTCTTCAGCCCTAAACTGAGTTCACTCATCAGAGAGGGCGCTGGTATGTGAGATAAATGACTGAAAAGAAAACTTTGAAATAATTATTTTAAGTTACACTTTCAGTTACATGCCAATTTCTATGTTCTTGTACTTTGTTTTTGCTTTTGTAGGTCACAGCTCTTTGTCTCGGCCTAAGTCGCTGCTGGTGCCGTCTCCTTCCACGAAACTGCTTACACTAGAAGAAGCCCAGGCACGTACTCAAGCCCAAATCAACTCTCCTGTCACTGCAGATAGCAAATATATTGAGGTTGGAGAAGGACCTGCTGCTTTACAAGGCAAATTCCACACAGTCATTGAATTTCCCATGGAGAGGTATGTTAAATGACATATATAAATATTCTATGCACATCTGTTTGTTACTTATATATGTGTATCTTCTTCTCTTGAACAGAAAAAGACAACCTATAAAGTCAAAGAAGTCTCCAGTTGGTAGTTGGCGGTCATTTTTTAACCTCGGCAAGTCTTCTTCTATGTCTAAGCGCAAACTGCATCGCAACCCAAGTGAACCTAATGAATTCAAATCCATCGCATTAGCGGGAGGAAGAGGAGATACTGGCACACTTCGATCTGCTAAAAGTGAGGAGTCCCTCAGCTCACTACACAATGTTGAAGGTAAGTCTACTCACATGGCACTGCTGATTTTTATTTGAAAGCATGTTTCTGATATTCCCTGTTCTAATGATTGTCTGTCCTCTAAAACCAGGTGAGTCCAAAATGTACAGGCCCCGGAGACCTCGCTCCAGCAGTGATGCCTTGTCCACAGCCTTCAATGGTGACCTGCTGGACAGCAGGCAGCACTGTAATTCTTATGACAATGTGGGCCATGGAGACAGTGATGGGGATGATGGACCAATCTGTGTGCCAGCTCTTATCTCTCCACCACGCTCCACTGATGATGTGGATTTGAGTCCCCCTGACATTGGAATGGCCACTCTGGACTTTGACCCTATGTCTTTCCAATGTAGTCTGCCTTTGGCAGAAAGTTCTGTCCTTTCACCAGAGGTAGATGCTGCAAGTTTAAAGAGGAGTCCTAGCAGTGTCAGTGACTCAGAGCCAGTCTTGCCTGCTCAAGCAAAAGTCACCAGCCTTTATCAGTCACCTGACCTCAGTCCAGCAAAGCAAATGGCCTCTTCTGAGAGAGCTATATTCTGGACTCCTGAGAGCAATGCAGCGTTTTGCATGTTGGCACCCTTAAGTATCTCTGTACCCACAGAAACTTCTGTACGTAGTAAAGAACCAGAAGGTTCTGTGGTTCAGCATTTCTCTATTTCATCTCCTCAAGACTCTTCTGCCAAAACTGGCTTACTGTCTTTAAATTCCACTGATCTGCCTCTGAGCGAAGCCATTCAGCAAGAACTCCTCTCCAAGTCTGCTTTGTGTGAGTGTAAAGAGAGCAAAGAGAAATCAGTGAATGAACCACTGGAAACCTTAGAAAAAACAGGTATGTATATACCAGACAATTTCATTTGTCATGACGTATCATTTGTTATTATTAAAAAAAAAATTTTACTTTTCAGTTATGTTTACCAGGCTTTGACCTCTAACACTATGTGTGGCTATCCTAAATGTAGAAAAAAGTTTTGACATGTAGATAGTGCACACATAACACACATTTTACACATTTGCCTGCTCTTGACAATTATCTTACTCCTTATGAACTTCAGTACCCTCTGTTTCATCCTTCCCCAGGAGATGTAGCTCTAGATTCACCAAAGGCCACTGCTCCAGTAAGCTCTGTATCACTACTTCCTCCTCCTCCCCAGCCAAAGAACGCTGCCCGCATGCTGGCTTTAGCTTTAGCTGAATCTGCTCAGCAGGCCACTATCTGTTCGCAAAGGAGACCTTCTGGACCTCCCTCACCACTTAGGGCACAGGAGTTTGTAGAAACTCTTGACTGGCCACCCCCTCCCACACTCCAGTCACAGGAATCCCAAGAGGAAGCAGAGGATGCGTCTCAGATTCCTGGTACCTTTTCTTCACTTCCTCCCTGTAGCCAAACCGAAACACTAACCCACTCAAACAGCCTGTACCTGAGCATAGTAGACAGTGACAAGTCACTAAGCAGTCCCTGTAATAGCAAGGACATTGTTACTCCAGTGATGTCAAGCCAGTGTACCCCCCTTGCCAGTGAACCTGTCCAGCTTTCCCCCATCATCAAAAGTCCAGAGAGGCAGCAGCCTTCTGCGGGACAGACAACAGGCAGCACCATTACCTGCAATGCCACTAGTGGTGCCACCACACCCACCACCAGCAGAAAGGAGTCTGGTGTCACCACACCCACCACCAGCAGAAAGGAGTCTGGTGTCATATCGCAACACAGTTCTGGGGTGAGCTTTCAGATCATCTCTCTCTCTCTCCTGCTCCCCCTCCCCCTCCCCCCCTCCCCTTAATTTTAATTTGCTTTCATTTTCTGTTTCAGATTCACTTCTCTAAAAGTGTTCTCCCATCACTAACCACAAAATCCCCTGAGCAACCAGTAGCTGTTCTCCAGCCTCAGCGTCAGATGCAAAGTCAACCTCAAATGTCACAGCCTCACTGTCAGAATCAGCTTCAGGTTCAGTCCAAGTCTCAACCCAATGCACGGATTGCACCAACCCCAGCAGCACCCCTGGAACCATGTGGAGAAAGGCCCCGGGATGTGATAAAGCCTTTGAATTCTCGTATGGAAAGTATTCATCGGCACTCTCATGTGGCAACACCACCAGTCCCCCCTGTTCGCTCGCTTGAAAGCAAAATTGCAACAGCCACCCTCTGTAAAACTGAGGCTGCCAGTGCAGCTACCTATCATGCTATGTTGGCAGAAGCCTCACTGCCTGGACCACTGGATGACACCCTGCCACAGTCGCATCCTTCCCAACGCAAGTCTTCCATTCATCAATCAGCTTATGTTTACCATTCTAAGGGAGAGACAGCTTTACTAGAGTCTACTGGAGATACCTACTACCATCAAAGGGCAGCCCCTTCTGGGTCATCATCCATGGGGTGCCATTATCGGCCTGAGAGTGTGCCTCCTAACCTCTCTTATGTATCTAAATCCGAGCCCCAAATTCTTTACAGAGCCCACGGCGATGGCCGTTACAATACAATTGGACCGAGGTCCATCCACCATTCCTTCAAATCTCGTGGACCAATAAGGGGTGAATACATTTTCCATGGATCAGTGCACCGCCATGGCTATAGCTTAGTGGATGAACCTGCGGTGTACCCAACCATCCGCAGAGTGCATTCTCTGCATGTGCCACCAACCGGCATTCGTTCAGTGCCGATAACAAGAACAGAGGTTCCTTCAGAAGATGAGCTGTATTACTGTCAGCAGCCTGTCTACCACTGCAAGTCTTACCAGCAGCCCTCACAAGCCGAATATCATGTCACTCAGCTACAGCCTTACTTTGAGAACGGAAGAGTCCAGTACCGCTACAGCCCCTACTCTGGCTCACATCCTCTTGATGTTCCTTATTATGATGTGGATCCTTATGGAACCATCCGGTTACGCCACTTCCATTCTTTAAGCAGTCGTGATGCTAGCCAGAATCTCAGTAGGTCAGGTGGGAAATCAGGAGGCTATCAGTACCTGACACGACATATCATTCCTGTAAAAGAGCATAGTTTTGTGAGCAGGGACATCCCACCTTACCATGGTTCAAAGGGAGCTGTTTACTTTGCATGGGACCCAGAAGAAGCAGAGAGGTTTCGCATGCATTCTATTCGCAGAGAAAGCCGAGCCAGACAAAAGGTGAAAGGGCATCTCATCTCTCAGTATGATAATGTGGGGCCCTACATGCCAGGAGACATTGGTGGATTGGAGGTACTTCACTTGCGCAGTAAATCAGATCCTGGTAAAGCTGTGTTGATTGCTGCTGAAGGAAAGGACAGGAGATACAGTGTAATTCCTGGTTCCCAGCACATTTCCAGAAACTTGTTGTCCGACCCAAACGTTGTGATGTATATGGAATCAGGAAAACACTGCCAGGGAAATGGAATGGGAGATAAATGTGTTGCACAAAAAGAAGGGAGCTCTAGAACCTATCCATCTAGCCATTCTCATCATTTGCAGCCTCCTCGAAGCATGCAACATCAATCAGAAGGTGGGCATGTTGAGTCCAAGTTTGAAGTGGCAGACAAGCAGCAAAGCAGTAAGCACTGGCATGAACACCAAGAGAGCAAAAGCTTCCAGCCTCGATATGATGGTCCAGATCCAGATCGGCACACAGGCAGGGTCAAAACTACTAGTGGCAATAGTGAGGAGAACCAGGAGACAGCCCCTGTAAAACCCACTCCGCCTCCAAAGCCAGAGAGATCCCATAGTGTTAGAGAACACTACACCCAGTCTAACCCTGCATCTCATGTACAAGAGAACTTGGACCGAGACCTTGCTGGATCCTATCCACACCTACCACATGGGCAAAGACAAACTTTGCAATCCCACTATGATAATCTAGATGATTATCATCCAGTACCTCATTCACAAACCTCCGTACTAAACCGTGTGGGATCGAGTTCCTATCACGCTCCTGGGTACTCTGCCTCCCTCAGTAATCGAGCATACTCCACTGCCTTGGGACAGGGTGCTTTTATCCAAGCTGAGCTTGCCATGCAGAGGCCCGAAGCAGAGATTAATGTAGAATAAGCAAATGATTAATGGATGCGAGGGTTGGCAGGTTGATAACAGTTTTCAAAATAAAGTTCAGCAGCCTCTGCAGGACAGTGGACTGTCTCTTGACTGTATGTGTTTAATTTCATTACAGTTTTTTTTATTGTGTTAACAATATGTAAAGGATGTTTTATGGAACTAAATGTACCATGATTCAATAAGTCTTAAAATGCACATTTATATTAAGAAAAGTTGCAGTGAGACTGTAAATACTTTGTGATTGACAAATGGTACATGCACCTGAACCAGAAATGTAATGTATATCTGAAAAGTACTACTGTATTTTAGGAAATTTATGTTGTGTTTTGTTTTATTAGAATTGCTTTGGTTCTGGGCATAAATGAGGGTATAAAGGTTTGCATTTTAGAAATGCATGTACTATATCTCTTACAGAACAGTTCTGTGTACCTTGATATCCATTGTGTATTTTTGAATGTTATGGTAACAGTGGACAGAACTAGGTGGTACGTTACGTGCACTTTTCTGCTTTTGGGTTGGGGGCCCAAAATGTGCAATTTCATCTGTTCTCCAACTGTGCCATTACTATAATACAATATATTTTTGCTATGAGCAAAATTCAACATACTAGATTTTAGTAAGCTGTGGTTGGTGAGGATGTTCTGTTGTCAGAAGGACCAATGATAGAGACTTATAACTGAGGATGTATTAATAAGGCTGTCGTTGGTTAGTGACTGAGTGAATTAGCAGTGACAACTGTTGAGTCTTGTCTCTTCCCCTTGGAAACATGGTGAAAGAAAAACGATACTGAGTGCTAATGAGTGAGTTTAGCAGTTAAAAACTTAAAACACTTAAGTCAAACAATGCTTAAACCAGCAACTTAATGACTTATATTTAAGGTATTTCTCCAATAAATATGTTTAATCTAGACACATGCAGACACCAGCCAGCATTTTCTGTTGGAACCCCTTACCGGGATGGTCAATCTGGAGGTATTCATCAAGCATCTCCTAGTAAGAACACTGATCTGAGATGACCACTCCATTAAATCCAATTCAATGCTACTTTTAAGACACAGTTTGGTCCCAGGTCAGCATTCTTACTTTGAGAAATGTTATAAATAAAAGCCCACTTGTGCTTTGTCTTTAAAAACTCAAGATCTGCATGAGGAACAAAAAGGGACATTTCACGACAATAAAAATACAAACTGTTCTAAAAGTGTTTCATGACAAGGGGAAACTAGTTTTAAGTTTTTTGACACAATTGTGTTTTTGTTAAATTGTTATATATGTAATAGTTCCTTCTGGGTAACAGTGTTTTTATCTGAATGTCTTTCATCCGTTGGATCAGGATAATTGGTAGAACTCAATGATTATAAATTATACTGCCCTCCGCCTTTGTGAACAGCAACATGGCAACATGCCTT
>JBBPDE010000021.1:4647373-4657415 GCA_037974605.1 Nannopetersius ansorgii | reverse complement strand
TATAAAGGGCTGGTCAAGAAGATGTTTGCATTCATAGTTAAAGGAAGTTTGTCCCTACTGTATGTAATCTCATTTTGTTCTCAACTAACTTGGTAAAAATCACTTCATAAGAAGAATGCAACATGCAATCACCTTTTAATAACAACAATAATAATGTTGCAGATGCAAATTACATTTTAATTTATTTATTAAAAATATATTTTTTAAAAATGTCCTCATTTGCTCACTGCTAGGATCAGTTTTTCCATCGAAAACATATGGGTTTCAGAGCAAAGCGCAGCGCCTGCCGCGATCGGTCTGAAAGCCCCTTAAAGCAGGGGTCTCAAACTCCGGGGCTGGAGTGCCGCGAGTCCTGCCGAGTTTAGCGAGTTCCCAAATTGAACACACCTGACTCAACTCACAGGCTAATTAGTAAACTCAGCCTTTGTTATTTCAGGGTGGGAAATTTGTAATTTCTGCAGGACTCTGTCCTCCCAGGACCCGAGTTTGAGACAAAATCGGGTTTCCTGTCTAAATCGGGTAGTGACAGCTACAGCTGTCCCAGGGTGAAAGTGTGTGGTGAAGTAGTATGAGTCACTTTTACTAATCTTCATATATATCTGACCAGAGATGAAATATCTGGATTTTTTTGAGAACTGTTATAATTATATGACGAGAGGCTGAAGTCACTAAAACGCACCTTCTGGTCAGCTGTATTATGATCTATATAATATATATATTATTATTATTATTATCTTGATAATATTAATGTAGCAGATACAACATGACATAACATTTTAGGCTTCAATAACAAAGCTCCAAAATCCATGCTCCTTTAAAAACTGACCGTGGTTCTATAACGCCATGATCAGATCACGCATTTGTCCAATCAGATCCGAGAACGCTGCTTGCGTTGTGACGATCGGGCTGTCTATTGGTTGCGGCTGCGTTCGTCACACGCCGTGTTGGTGTCAGGGTGGAGCAGCAGGAGGTCGTTCAAGCAGCTGCGCTTCAGCACCTCTCCAGGTAGGACACGCAGGTTTACCTCTGCTCTAAATTCTGAAATAAAAAAGCATGATAATCTGCTTGCCATTTTTTGTTCGTACCTTAGTTCTCCTATCAGCAGATTACTCATTCATGTCTGCAAACGAATATTAACAGTATTACAGGTTAAAGTATGCCAACTTCATTGAGCTTGTTATGAATTATGTATTAATCTATGAATCATTGCTTTTTATTTTCCACGTTTTAGGTCGAGCCATGGACCTTGTACTGAACTTTTCAGACTATTATTTTTTCACCCCCCATGTGTATCCCTCCTCTTGGCCTGAAGATGAGCCTTTGCGGCAGATCATTGGACTGATGGTGGTGACCAACCTGGGTGCTGCACTTTTATATCTTGGCTTGGCTGCTCTAAGCTACTATTTTGTTTTCGACCACACTTTAATGAAACACCCTCAGTTTTTGGAGGTCAGATCCTTGTCCCACCCTTTTCCATGTAAAACAACATGCAAAATAATACAGAATAAGAATGTAACAATTAAAGGTATTCTAGCAATGGACAGTTCATTGTAGTCTAGGCTTAATTTTATGTGCATTTTAGGTTCAGGTAAAAACATCCTTTTTTTTTCTTTTTGCTTGTCTTACTCTACACAGAACCAGGTGAAGCGTGAAATAAAGTACGCAATGACTTCTTTACCATGGATCAGCATTCCCACAGTTGCACTGTTTTTCGCTGAAGTCCGAGGGTATAGCAAACTGTATGGCAATGTCAATGAATCTCGACTGGGTAAGATTACAATAACGCCATTCGGAGTTCATTTGTAAGTCAAGATACTCAACTTTGTCGTTGTCCTAAGAACTGATTTCAGTATAAAAGAACCATCTCTCCTGTTCAATTCCTTTTAAGAATATTTGAAAGAAATTTATTGTTCTTATTATAAACGTAAACATACTTATCCTTGGCATTTTCTGTTTTCTTGCTTGGATTCTTGAGGTTTTGTCATGTTTTTCAGGTTGGCCAGGGCTCATTTTCAGTATGTTCTCCTTTCTTTTTTTTACCGATATGTGCATCTACTGGATTCACAGATTCCTTCATCATAAACTTATCTACAAGGTAATTTTAATTATATTATTCTATAACACCCCAAAACACACCCCAGTGGAAGGGGCTGCAATTAAGTGTTGATGCAAGAGCGAGTAATATGGTTAAAATATAGCTTCACACACACAAGTTACCAAAGAAACTGGAACGCATATAAATGTTTAAATAAAGTTGTATCAGAATCAGGATAGTGCTATGGCTGCACAGAAACTCTGAGAACAATATTATATTTAGTGGTAGGCCTTTATTAGCGTTAACATGCTGCATTGACATGAGACGCTTATTGGGCACTAAAAAAATATCGGCATTAATCTATTCACAAAGTTGGGTTGGGATCTGGGTCTATACTACGCAAGCTGTGAAGACTTTCACCTTAATATTTTAGCACGGATGTATACCTAGCCGAATTGCACTGTAGGAGGCGAGAACTAGTCTTCCAACCTGTGTATATGCCTACTGTGAAATTACATCATCAAACGTGACATGCTAACATGGATGCAGCTATGAAGCCGCTGGGTTTGCTTCAGAGAAAATTTATTTTTAAGAAGTTTCCCAATGGGAACCTCGCCAAGAGTAAGGTTGTTTGCACCTTGTGCAATGCGGAATTTGTTTACTGTAGGAGCTGAGAAACCCGTTCTCAAAGACTTACTTTTATTATTTGGGTAGCAAACATAGTCTGAATGCCTTCGACAGAATTCAAATGAGCCATTTTAAACTAGATTAATCTAGATTCATTCCAAGATTACAGTGAGATTAATCTAGATTTAAAAAGTAATCTGTGCCCACCACTAATTATTCTATAGTCAAAATAAAGCTCTCCAGTAAATATTTGGGAAACTCTGTAGTAAGAATACTATGCTATATACACAAAACGTTGTGAGAGGGGTGGGTATAAATTAGGGATGCATCGAAATGTTTGGGTTTTTTGGGGTTTTTTTTGACCAAAACCCAAAATGAGGAAACACTTGGCCGAAAATCGAAACTGAAACACATAAAATATTATTAAATTATTAAAAGAATATGTTACAAAATCATGAACATATTTATTTAGCATTCAAACAATGCACAATATAAAATATAATTTGAAATAAAATATTTTACTTGGCCCCACTCATGAGTAGCCTATAAGAAAGATGAAATGTTATACAATTAAATATCTTCTCTTATAAAACAAGTATCCAAGTGCATTTTAATATTCTGAACAAAGTGCCTGAACAGTGTTGTCAGAACAAGTGCTTTAAAACCGCTGAAAGATAAACAACATTCTCTGGAGTCCTTTAACAGAATAGTGTATTAAAACAGAGACTGGCAGCCCATATATTAACTGGAATTATGCCAGTTTGTTCACCTCAGCTTAGAGCGCTCTTTTGTTGCTTCTCAAAATGTTTGGTCTCTATAGCAACCAGTTGTTAAAACCAAACTGAACAGAGCAGAACTGAACTGGACCGAACCGAGCTGTTACCAGGGTTCAGTGGAGAACCCCCTTTAGTTAAATCCAAATGCGCCCACACTGCAGACATGTTGACTATAATCCAGTCTGGCTCGTGCAGTCTGCGGTTGTTGATTGCGTCATCACTGTTTCGGTCGTGTTAAAAAATATTTCGTCCGAAAATGAAAATGCATTTTTTTGCCATTTTCGGCCGAAAATTTTCAGTGGCCGAATATTCAGTGCATCCCTAGAATAAATACTAGAGTTAAATCAGTAAAATGACTACTGAAGTAATACAAGGTTTACAATTTATGACACAATTGAAGTAGATTTTTTACTGAACATTCACAGAAATTAACTGAGAAGTAACAGTGGAAAAAGGAAACAATTAGTAAAAAACAATATTCCACAGTCAACTACTATACTACGCAATGCCATTTGTATTAATATAGTGCTGCTTTTTAGAGACTCATTTGATATGAATTTGAATAATAATGAATGTGTGTACATTGTGTTTGTAGCATTTCCATAAACCACACCATGTCTGGAAGATCCCAACTCCCTTTGCCAGCCATGCTTTTCACCCAGTGGATGGTTTCCTTCAGGGGCTGCCCTACCACATCTACCCCTTCCTCTTCCCCCTGCACAAGGTGCTCTACCTTGGCCTCTATGTGTTTGTTAACATATGGACTATCTCCATTCACGATGGGGACTACCGGGTCCCCAGCCTGTTGGAAAAAGTCATTAATGGCGCAGCACACCACACTGACCATCATCTCTTCTTTGACTACAACTACGGACAGTACTTCACCCTATGGGACCGCATTGGACGCTCCTATAGACACCCTTCATCTCTAATGGGGAAGGGGCCACATGACTGCGTCAAGAAACTGCAAGCAGAGGGCAAGCTCACCTCCAATGGCACAACTGACCCTATTAATGGGGATGGGGCTCATGTGAAAAAAGAATAGGCAGGTTACAGTTGATGTGATTTTAAAAAATCTTCTTGTAATCCAATACAAAGATAAGGTTCCCTAGAATGTTTTAAGAAGAAAATGAAAAGCAGAAGTGACAAATCCATTTAGCCTTTTTTCAATTATTGCCAAGCATAAGCACTTTGACAGTACTTAGAATAGGACTGCATTCAGCACATTGTGAAATTATTTATTCCAACAATGTGAAAGCTCGTAGAACGCAGAAGTATGACTGTTAGCTTTAATTTTAGTTAGTAAAAAAACACTTTTTGTGGGGGGGTTTTGGTTAATATGTGAATGTAAAAAAAAATCCATTGTTCCGTACATTTTGAATTGTTTCTATTGGTCCATTCATAATGGAAGTGTCACCCTATTTAAAGTGCACCTGCAAAATGTTGCAATTTTTCACCACAAAACAACTGAAGTTGCTTTAGCAGTGCATTCTAACATGATTTTGCTGAAGTTTGTAAATTTCTTAGCAAAAATAAATTCTAGAAAGTAGCAAAAAGGGTCAATGTGGATTATTCACATTATCCTACATCGTTTTCTTTATTCAGTTTACATTTCAGTTCATGAATTTGGATTAAAGAATTTTTAAATAAACGATTTAATTATGTTACATATAGTATGATTTTTTTCAATAGATAATTCAGTCTAAATGCATTTATCATTCTCAGTGCATTAATTGTTACACACAGGCACGTGCATAGTTGCACCCTTGCATCATTCTAATTTGCTACTGTGGCACACTACAGGCTTCCACTGTTTATTGTGTTCCAGTCACGTTTCAAGAAATGTACAGAAGAGGGTGCTGTTGAATCAAATATTTTCAAGGTGTATCATCAGCAGAGTTGGATTAAGTCTGGACAGATAAACATCCTCTCTTGCTGTGAGCCTTTTTTCTACTCCTCGGTTTTCAGATAGGATACATTCTTAGATCAATAATGCGTAAAAACGTTTATTTTGTTGTGTTTCACGTTGAACCGTTTTTGACTTATGTTAATTCTAAGAGATATGGTAAAATCACATTATTTCAAATCTAATAAATCCAAGCTATCAATTTAATTCAGTTCTTCTTGAGAGTTTTAAGGGTTGTTCCTTATGTTGTGGGTTTCTGTTAGCAGTCCTAGTAGACAAAGGCTTACCAATATCTCTTGTACCCATGTATTTATGATTCTTCATCTCTGTGGTCGCAGTATTTCTCTGCCTGTTTACCACCAGTGTATAGTATCTTACTGGGGGAAGGTCTTGGCCAAGTTTCATGTATATGAGATGAGTGTTAGTGGTGAAATGTGTGCAAACAAAGCTGTGGATGGGATGTGAGCAGGAGGTGGTGAATTTGTGTGCGTGTGTCTATAGGCTTTTTACAATTGTAGTATTGTACACAAACATCAATATACATGTTTTTTGTGTGTATGTATTTCACCCCAATTTTCCTTTCCTCTTTAACTTTGATTGGTCTGGTAATGAGGCTGTGGGTAGATCAAGTGAACGCAAGGCAAAGACATGAAAGCTTCATTTAACTATTTGGAAGCTGTGGTTCACCATCTGAAGTCATCCTGATATTGACCGTACTCCAGCCAAGTGGCACTAAGGGGACCAGTTATATTATGGGAAGGGGGATGAAATTTTTGGTCACCTATATGGAACACACTGTACATAATTCACTAGAAAACCATTCTTAATACAATTGCATGATCTGGAGACACTCCATATGATACCAAGTCTCCATGGCCAATGCCAAGTGTCAGCTAAAGGGATATAAAGTCCCTGAGGTTTGGGCTGAAGAACAGAGTTACTGCATTCTCTGGAGGGATAGAGCACCATCCAGAACCTTTGAGATGAGTAGGAGTGGTGTTTGTGATCCAGAACGAATCATCCAACAACAGTACTTGACCTCATTAATGCTCACATGGCTAAATGCAATCAAATGCTAACAAACCATCCAGCATCTAGTGTAACACCTACTACCATTCATGTCCGAAAAATCAAATGAGAAGGTGCGCACATAATTTTGTATGTAAAGCTGAATGTGTGCATGTGAATCGCAAAATGGTTGCATTGATAACAGCGCATAATGGGGAATAATGCAATTTACTGTTGAGTCAGATTTATCTAAGTATTAATTTAATTATTGATTTGATACTTGCATGGTAATTTGATACGTTTGTTCCATTTCAAATCGTCTTGGTTCATGTGTGAGTGTATGTGTGCCTAAAAGAGAGAGTAAGTTTATGAACCCTATCACTGAACTTGAAAATGGTCTTTTATTTCATGCTGAGTGAAATGGGTTTATTGTACAGTGGAGGTGCATGATGGCGTGGGATGCTGTGTGCCTCATTTGTATCCTGGAAGCTAGCTAAGGTAAAACAACACATCATTTAAAAGTTCACTTGCTGGGTTAGAAATACTCTGACACATGCCAGGGGGACAATTGCTTTGTGGACAACAGTGCCCAATTTTCTAATGCATTACTGTGATTGTAAAAAAACCAACAAAAAAATTAATCACCAAATTCCAGTCACCTTGGAATTATCTGAACCCTTAATTTGAACCAGTGCTGTTGCATACTAAACAGAGCATTCAGTGCTGCAACTATAGCCTCTATCTTTCAATTACATAGTAGACCAAGCTTCATTCTGTTTGGTTCTTAATGATATCTTCAGGCTGTTTACAAAGGTGCCCTACACAGAATGCATATTTCCATAAAAATTAATAAGCAACACCTTTACAAAATCTGTTTTTCTAAATCATGATACATATTTGGAAAGCGTTCATCAGGCTTTATTAGAGGAAAACATTTGAGTTTGGGCTTTTGCTTTATGACTGTGCAGGGCTGGCAATAGATAAAACACATCTTGGTTGTCTTGGTTGCATCAACTTGTTTAATGCATCAGCTCCTTTTGTATTGTGCTTAGTGGCATCAGAATGTGGGCCAGGAGTTGGCACTGCTTACCCCATCAATACCTCAGGCCTTACCCAGGCAATCATGTTTCTTCTCAGAACTGGATTTTGAATTGGGCTCAAAAGATTGCTTGTTTCATTTCTACATTTGTTTTGATGACACCGATGCTTGAATAAATGTACAGCCACTCTGGTCCTGTGTGTCCTGCTGTATCCTGTCCCCATGCCAGACACACCGCTGCCCTGCTATTTAACTGATTGATCATTAAATTATTATAGTAGTCTTGGGAAATTGTAACCTGTCTTGAGCAAAATGGAGTAAATCTCAGAGATGCAAGTCATTAACACTGTGATTGTTTTGCAGATTATCTTTTTGAATACAGCTCTTTGTTGCACAATGAAAGCTGTTTGTGTTGGCATTGAGCAGATGCAAAATGTCACAACATGACATCTGCCCATTGGTGATAATGATCTTGTTGAAACTGCCGTTTGTTATGCCTTGGACAAACCTCATACTTAATTCCACTCTGATTGTGCAGCCTGATCTGTTTGTTTTGCACGCTCTATGACAACAGCTTTAGGATGACCAATTCAGACACCTGAGATGAAGCTTCTATTTTTGAGCAAATGATAATTAACCCAAGACAAAGGAGCTTGAGCCGGCATTCTTAACTCCAAGAACAGGTACAGCATGTCTGTTCTGTATGGCCATTTTTGATGAGAAGTCATGCTCATGTTAGATTGATGGATAGATGATAGATTAAGAAAACACCTTATTGACTTACAAGCATAATGCACTGGTGTCTGTTTTGACTCCAGACACCTGCACTGTAGAAATTTCTCATTGCTTGAAAAGAGAATTTCTGATGATACTGTAAAGATTCCCTAAAGCAGGCCTATTCAACTAGCGGCCCCCTTCAGAATTTTATTATGGCCCACAAGCCTGTCAGGAAATCAGTGAGTGATTTGTGTAATATAATAAAGCAATGTGATTTGGATGATGATTGGCTGGTAGTCCCCCGCCACTTTCGCCAAGATTGGCCAATCCGAGCACAGAAGGTGCCATATTATTAGCCAATCGCAGGCGAAAGAGGCGGGATTTGTCAGAAAATGTGTGTGTTCGCTAATGCAGAGCATAGCTGGCGGTAACGAAAGAGAATCCGGCCACACACACACACACACACACACACACAATGAGCGAAGGGACAGTCTTTGTAGTTTTAGCTCGTGATGTATCTACTCTAACGACTCTAATGGTCAGAGTTCTCGTTTAGAACCGGACGGGGTTAAAACATAGGCATACCGGGAGCGTAATCCTGTCAGTTGCTAGACCCCCGCACCCAAACCCCTTGCCTGGACAGCACAATATTCTATGGCCCCCGAACCTCCAGTTACTTTAGTATCCGGCCCACTTGCTATTGTAATTGAATAGCCCTGCCCTAAACAATTTGGCTTCGATGCATGGTTCTAAGACAAACCTTTAATTGTATGGAACCTTTATTTTAGTATGGAACCTTTATATAGGCTTGTTAACCCCTTAAACAGCCAGTACACCCTTTCACAGTAATAAGTTAATAAGTATTGTGACTCTGGATTTTAAAGGGTATAATAATGTTCTTCACCTTCAAAAAGTATGTTATGTGAATTATCCTTAACCTCTTCAAAGACCAAGACTCCCTTGAAAAGCCATTTTCTCTTTGGCACTGCAAAATCTTGAAAGTGTATGATCCAGAATTGAAATATACAAAAAGCATGACATAATTTCTAATTTTTTGTTACGTCTTGCTGCCTTATGTTAGAAGCAAAAAGAAGACTTTAGATCACTTATTGATAGCTTTAGTGTAAAACCACAAATTGTCAAGGAAAAATAGCATACTGTATGTGAGCATAAACAAATCTTTAACACTACACTGAAAGAATTACTAAATGAATTCCATCTATAATTACACCAAAGACCACCATTGTGTTTCATTATGTCTGCAGTGAACATAGCAGTTTAAAATAAAAAAGTCTTCGTGATCAAAAGTAAAGTAGATGACAATACCACTGACTGAAAATGGCAACAACAAAAAAAACAGTAGTGGGTAATATATGCTGCAGTTCTGCCCACTTTGAACTCTATTTTATCACTGTACTGAAGTGTCTATATTTGTTGTTTTTAGTGATGTTCCCTTAACTGGCACTCTTTTGCTGCCTTTGTACTACATTAGGCTGCTGATAAAAAAAATAAAAATAAACAGCAGAGTTTTTTGAGCATTAAGTGATTATAAGACAGAGAAAGTTCTCGATGTTAAACGTGTGCCCTGAAGTTTAACAGCATTTTTCAAGTACTGTGTATCCAGCTCTAAAAAATAGATTTTATCCTAATGAAAGGCATCTTAATGAGCTGATGTGCAATGCGTGTTTTTATAGTGTAAACCATAAATATGCCTACAAATGTTCTCCCACTTTAATTTCATTTGAAACTCAGTTTAATACATTACCCTTAAAGAAAATGTAAATATTAACTCGAGGTTTAAATACGGAAAAATCAGAAACGAGAGAGAGACAGAGAATAAGAGAGAGAGAGAGAGAGACAGAGAGAGAGAGAGACAGAGAGAGCGAGAGAGAGATGATCCGCGCGCTCTGGAAAATTCACGAACGAGAGAGAGA
>JBBPDE010000021.1:4583701-4599763 GCA_037974605.1 Nannopetersius ansorgii | reverse complement strand
AAACAGTCCCCCAAAGGGTTTCTACAAAACTTGTACGGTTTAGGCCCTGGTCGGACTTTTACGTAGGGAAGAAAAAATAAATAATAATAATCTGTAGAAAAACAATAGGTTTCCTACACACTTCGTGCTTGGACCCCTAATAATAATCAGTAGAAAAACAATAGGTTCCTACGCACTTCGTGCTTGGATCCCTAATAATGTTTCTGAGTACAGTTTTGGTGGCTGAACTGTTGGTTATATGTTGAAGCGAGCTGAGTGCTTTACACAAAATAGATTATTTTTGTCCAGAGTGTAAGCTACACACTGGAAAAAAAAGGCCCTGCTTCCTGCATTTGTTTTTTTTCCAGACATATTTCAAAAAACATTGGAGAATTCACAGATGAGAGCATTCTATCAAATGCTAGAAAACAAACAGCAGCAAAGTAGAATATTTGTCTCTTCTCTTTGCTCCAGGTATACAGTGTGTTATGTGGAAGGTGTGGGTTGGCCACTGCTAGTCATTGATTTACCTAGGTACATGTGATTTGTAATATATTTGCACCAAACCATTTTGGAATGTTATTCAAAAATATTTAGCTTTCAGTGCTAAAGGAGCTGCACATAAGGTTAAATGAGAGTGCTGCCTTTGCATGAGTACGCTGTTGTGATTCATCATACAACCTAAACTTCTTGTCAGTTTCCAGTGATACAAGCTAAATGTCCATCTGGCCCTGATGGTTTTATTTATCCCCTTTGGTGTGAACTGGTCATGGTAGTCAAAGTCAACTTATGAAGCTCTTACAATAATTTATGTATTTTAAATATAAAACTAGTCCTTATAGCTCCACTAAACGAAAAGGTTTTTGCAAACACCTCAGCCATTTTCTCAATACGTACTCATGCAAGTTCAAGCAGGAATATGTTACACTCATAAATTAGGGGGTGATGTGCTTATGTTCAGTCTGGATGATAAGCAACATTGCAGTCAGTCATTTCATTTGTTCAGTAGAAACTTCTATGTTTGTGTTGATTTCAAAGCAGTATAACAGATTTTGGCTAGACTGTCATAAGCCATTATTGTCTCTACCAAGATTTTAGCTGCACTGCTAATAAAGCTAGAGGTAATGAAGTCATATGTACCACATTTATGTACCATGTCACAGTTGGGGTTTGTGTACATTTGAGTTACGTCATTGTCAATACATGACTACAGCATATACAAGAACATCTTTTAGCTGTTAAAGATGTCTTAAGGTAGTATAGTTAATAACTGGATTAATAATCTTAGAACATCTTCTGAACCCCCAAAAACTATTTGCAGTTGCAGCCTACACTGTTAAGCCATATATACTGAAACCAGAGTCTAAAACCTACAGTTTGCTTTGACATAATTTTAGGTAATCAGATAAGCATATGCTACCATCATCACCAGCTCAGGAGCATCTAAGTGAAAGACAAAGAATTTTGATCTTTTTTGGTTCATGGCAACTCATGCCATTATGGCCTGAAAAAAATCAGTGGATAAAAAAACCCCCAATACATCATTATACTAAAAACAATGAATACCTAAATGGCTTTGAGCTCCATCTACTTGAGTGGAGCTAAACACTATGTTTAGACTATGCGTCCTTAGCATGTAAAGGACGCGTGTAAATTTTTCTGCACCTATGTAGCGATGCTTCAAATGTACTGCCACATATAGTTTGAAAATTATTAACCAAGGAAAACAGAGGAAAGAATAAAAACATTCTCTAGCTGACAGGCTTGTTATTACAGCAACAGGCCCAATGTTCAGTCTCAGCACTCTTCATCTATTGTCTTAAAATGGGGCAGACTTTCACTGTTGCTGGCAATTCTTGATAGAGCATGCTTTTGATTTTCCCTGTTCATTTTTCTGAGTACACAGCATGCAGAACATTCTGGAATGACCAAGATGGTGTTAGAAATGGTACCATGTGACCTGGCCTGCTCACAGTATAAAGGATAGGATTTGGAAAATAATCTAATGTCTATACAGTGCAGGGGTGTCTTGAGGCCATGTGTTTATGTAACCCTCACAGGAAAGCAACACTGTTGATGAGAGGAAAGGGGAGGTATTTGCTTGTGGGACACTATGATATACATGAGTTCAAAACAAAAAAGCATGACTACTTCAGAACAAGGCACAGAAGTTTCTGCAAATGGTAGGAACTGAACAAAAGAAGTAACAGCAGTTTGGGAGGTGTTGAATATTGAAGCTTTCTACAGTGATATCTGGCAACATCTGGCAATCAAAGCCTACCCCTAGCCCTCCCGAAATCACACACCTCTTATGCTCACAGCCCCTGCTTAACTCAAACACTGTTTCCTATGTCATCTCATTTGTCCAGGTAGCATTCTACATCATTCAATCCCTAGGAAGAAAAACAACAAAAGATTCTTTCCCCATTCATTTCCCTTCCATGCCCCCTCCCTCCTAACAATGAAAAAAAAGATAAACACCCCCACACCCAACCCAAAAAAAACAATAATAACAACACCAGAGGCTTGCACAATCAGATATAGTATTCCTTCTTCTCATCCGAGTTGTTGTGTCCGCCTTCAGCATTGATGATGGCCGTGTCTGCGTCAGCTGCATCATCTGCCCCTTTTGCTTCGTGAGTGAAGTAGGTTCCTGTGGAAAGTTTCGAAGAAAGACTTACTGATAAAAGTAATAGCCTAGGCACCTTTAGGCTTATTATTGATGCAACTGGTGGGTTTTAACAGATTACAGACTGTCTGGAATATTTTCTTTAATATAGAATTAAGGTTGATCCCACAGATTTTAAAATGCAAGTGGTATGTTTGCAAGTAAGGTCTTCATTGCTTTTTATGCTATAGTGCTATGCTGTTTTTATGTGCAAATGCGAGCAGGGCTACCCAAACCAATTTCAAATGATAAAACTATGGGTTTGATTACAGAATACATTTCTGCAGCAACAAGTGAGCACCATTTAAAGCAACAAATAATTGCAATTGGGCATGACATAGGTTTCGAGGACCAAGACTGTTGATCATTTTGTTTGAAGTCACTATTAATTCATAAAATGTATTCCACAATTTCCATGAAAATGTCGCCAGAGCAGAATAGCTTGGTGTTTCTATTTGATTTGACTTGCGCTTCAGGATTAACCTTGAAAGTGTAAAAAGGTGGCAAGAATAACCAGTCCACTTCAAACTTCATTTCTGAGTGGTATTATTCCTGTCCCCACTGTCTACTGCTCGATAATGAAGGCAATAGCACCAATGAAAAGTGGACCCACTTTATAATACAAAAAGGAAAAAACTGTACCAACACAGAAGGACAGAAATGTCAGGGCATGTTATGAAAAGTCACAGCACTTCTGCACGAACTGCACCTCCACAGAGTCCTTGCAACTAAAAAATGTACTTCAAATAATTAGTAGGTCTCTTAACCTCATCTTTGAGAGTGTGTTCAATCTGTGTGAGAAATGAGCTGCCTATGTACCTTTGTGTCTGGCGAAGTATCGTCCCAAAATGATAAGTAGACAAAGCATGGCGAAGACCACCACAGCCACCACTCCCCCGATAACAGCATGATCCACTGCTCTTTGAGCTCCTGCTCCTGCTCTGGAGTCTACTGGGGCAAGAACAAAGATTTCACATTATACCAGATGGCTTAAAAAGGAAGGAACAAGAAGGTTGTCTAATTAAGTCATTCTAATAAAGTCTTAAAAATAGTCATGTTGCAAGATATTTTCATTTCTCTGTGGCTTTCATTGCTCAAGGTGTGCTGAAAAGCAATTTACAAGTGTCACAAGCAATTTCAGATCTGTGCAAACAAAGTGAACATGATTTCTTGGACATCATAATTTTAGGAAAGTTAAACCATCATTCAAAACCTGCTCAGTGATTACTCTTAGATTATTTTAGAGGTCTAACTTCCTGACTCCAGCTCCAACCTTCCTGACCTTGCATCATGTCTTTTGTTCATTTTGTACCCTGCCCATCTTGCAATATTGAACAATCTGACACTACACACTGGATATTTGTGTGACAATTAAATAATTGTCATATGAACCCTGATAACAATCTAAACCCAAAGGGAATTCTAAACCCAGTGCAAGCAGTGCAAATCAACACAAACGTTTCCCTGGAAATGCATGGCTCTATGGGTAATGGCTTTAGATCAAATGGATTATTATGTTTATGTGAATTTGAAGTCTGAGGGCTATTTGACATGTCCTTGGAGTCAAACAGGTCTTATGCGCTTTCTAATAGTTTGGAGTCACCAGAATTGTTCATGCTACTTGCTACTTCATGCTAGATTATTGACTATCAGCATGAAAGCTGAGTAACAGTTTTCCTAACAAGTTCAGGAATTACACACTTTGACAAGAAGAGACTTTTGGACTGACATGCACCCCTGATTTATGTTTTCCCCAATCTAGTAAAAGAAACTACCAACACAGAAGGACAGAAATGTCAGGATTAGGGAAGAATTAAGGAAGCATTAGAATTAAGTAGGATACAGGAAGCAAATTAACCTTGTGTGAACAATTTAACATTTCCAACATTTCTTGAAATACATTTTCTTGAAATGTATTTCAAGAACTAATGTCTGATAAAAGTAGATGATACACAAGCTGTAATTATCTTACTTAGAATAACTCACCATATCTTTTCTTCAAACTGAAGAAATGAGTTGTGCTCTCTTCCATTGTTACACATATTTATATACTGATTGTGCATATATAACATTATTTAATATTAATAGTCAAAAAAGTAAATACTTTATTTCTAATGGAGCAGAATTAGCTTGAAGTATTGTGATTTACACAGCATTTTGTTTAACTACCATATCAGTTTGGTCCATTTTTCAGTGCTTTTATCCAATAAAATTATGTCTTGTAAATCACACAGGGATGGATTATCAGAATCAGAATCAGAAAACTTCAGAATCTGGAACTGAACTACACTTTGCCCTTAAGACTCAAAATGTGAATCACTGGCAGTTTTTAAGAAATATTTAAACACTTCTACCTGAGAACAAAGCAGGCTTCTTAAGCGGCACACATAATGATATGTGCAGTTTATTGATCAAGTGTAGGTATCCATGACAACCCCAAGTTAGTGCCGGTTTGTGGACTTGATTGGTTCTTCATGGTGCAAAGCAGTAGCAAAATTTTTCATCAATATCTCACACTCTTTTCAGAAATTAAACAGTTTGGTGGGAGATAGGGAGAGGAAATAGAGAGGAGTCAGCACTTCATTGCTAACAACACTGCAAGGCTGTGCAACCTCAGTGTCATGCTGCAGTTCAACTTCTCAGAAAGACAGAAAAACTAATACTGAGATATTTGGAGAGGTCATTTGGAACACTGTATTTACTAACAAATCTTAATTCTTCTGGCCAAAATCTCAGAGCTAGGGGATTGCCTGAGGGAGTTCAAAATAGAAATGCCAGTAAACAACTCATTAGAGGATAACAAAAACTGCAGAAACACACAGTAGTGTGGTTGTACAACATCCTACCCAATCTCAACACATAAATAAGCTGTGTGCTAGATCTGGGAGCAGGGCGAAGGGTGAAATAATGCCGCACTGCTAGCTGCCAAAACCAACCAAACATTACTTGATAAACCTAATAGGTTGTTTTGACTTCAAATTTCCCCTTTTTCCAGGCAGAGGGCAGATTCAATTAAAGTCATTCGGAATCTGCCTGACACCTAATTCACTCTTGTCAAAGAGGAGGTAAAGATGTGGTTTAACACAGTTTCCTATTAAGATGTTTATGTAGACTGTGCTCCAGCAACAGTCCGGAGGGGGGGGGGGGGGGGGGGGGGTGGAGGGGGATAAACAGACTTTGCAAATGTCTGATCTCACCTCTTGAACCACTCCCATGAATCTCTTCATTCCTCACTGCCCTGTCAGTCTGATCAGGGCCTCTAGTAAACCAAAGATTGGGTGCAGTGTCTTTCAGGTTGTTCACATTGACTGAGTGGACGTAATCATAACTAACATATCTTAACAAGTGTAATGAATGCAGGGGAGAAAGCTGTCTGTTCCTATCCAGCAGAGAGCAAATACACCACTATCTCTCTGTCTGTTTCTCTCTCTCTTTCTGCACCCTGCCCCCACCCCCTGTCCGCAGATAAATGTGTGAAGTACCTCTGCAACAATAAGGGAGAAGATTGAAGCTCATGATCGTGCCGCATGTGTGCAGAGCCACACTAAACACAATGGTGGAATAGTAATTCAATAAGGGTCCACCTTGAGACAACAGTTTGGATAATGTATAATTTGAGAGCCAGATGGTTTAGAAGTGAGTAATTCTCAAACAACCACGACTAATTTCATCCAACCAGTTTGCCTCCAGAATATGAAATAATTCCAAGAAACTGGCATCTTAATGAAACACCTGAAATTTGTTCTCTTCTCAATTCACTTGAATGAGCTATTTAATTACACATATTGCATGCTGCTTATAGATAAATCATTACCACAAAGAATACTCCTGTTTAACATTTATGAATGTGAGGTAAGAAGCTGCAATATCCAATCACTCGTCCTGTTTGAAGTGAGGGGAGATGAAGCTTGTTTATTGAATGCTATAGCTTTAAACTTGATGTACAGTCAGAGACTGGTGAACTGGCATTCCTGTGTTATCAGGTAGGCTACACTAAAGCTCCTCTTTCAATAAGAGAAGTTTTACAGTTTGCTTTTTTTTAAAAAGTTGCCTAAACAGGACCAAATGAAACAAAATTGAATTGGAATAGAACATGTACATTATGTGATAGTTCCTTTAAGATCCTTTGCTTTATCTTATCTCATTTACAAAAAAAGGGCATTTTAGAGAACCATACACTGAAGGATGATGTTTAGAGAATTCAGAGAATTCCATGGCATGACTCCAACCAACCCAAATTGATACCATTCTTTTTAAAGATGAAGATTTTGGTAAGAGAAGAAAAAATATAATAAAATATCCCAGTAGAAGTTTCCTTTGAAAAAAATTACCAATACCAAATCAGTAATGTACTACTATATAATTCTTGTTTTAAACCCTTTGCTACTGCCTACTTATCATGCTAACTCAGCTTAAATTTGCAGCTTATTTTAGATGTACCCGGTAGCCTAATTGAAAACCTCATATTTGACTGAAAAATACAATTTCAACCACTGAACATGCAGTTTACTATTACATTAATTCAACAATAATGCAAGCAAACAAAGTTTTAACATGCAATGTGGACATATCATCCTGCTTCCTATAGCTTTATTCAGCTTCAGACCAGTGGGTGATTTCTGAAATATTTCACTAGTGGTGAGGTAGGATTGCCGTGGACTCCTGGGGTTTACACCCAAGGCTATTGGCTACAGTGCAGAGGAAAATGAAAGGCAGCCTCAGTACACATCCACATTCTGAGCTCAGCCAGAGAGGGTATCTTTAGTCAAGTCCAGCCCAGGCCTGTACTGGCCCTGTGGCTAGATGAAAGGCTCTGTGTAAAATCAATTGGAGTTGTGTACTACTAGACACATTAACTCCAGCGGACACAAAAAAAACCTGCATGCACAATCATTGAATGTAGACATATAGATTAATGCAATTCAATTAAAAGTACCAAGCTGGCACTTCACAATGCATCCACATGACTCTTACTTTTCCTTTTCCTAGTTTATAGTTTGCAGTGCTGCCCATAAT
This sequence comes from Nannopetersius ansorgii, assembly GCA_037974605.1. Classification (NCBI taxonomy): domain Eukaryota; kingdom Metazoa; phylum Chordata; class Actinopteri; order Characiformes; family Alestidae; genus Nannopetersius; species Nannopetersius ansorgii. Next base: position 4,592,100 of record JBBPDE010000021.1, on the reverse strand, counting down.
AAGTTCACAGCATTAGCTTTCAGATTGATTGGAAAATATGAGCACTATCACTGGCCGCTTTGGGGCATCTTTTAACACAATTCACTTTTAGCTCACATGCACCGTAAATTCAAAGAGAATACCAAAACCATGCTATGGCATCACAGCAGTTGCATTAAAGAAAGGGTGTGACACTAAGAATGTGCTGAGAATGTGCATCATGTATTGATCCATTCTTGTTCTCTAACAGGGCTAATGCTGGAGTACTTTGGATCACAAGGTGTGCCCCCAAAGGGCAGTGTCTTTATCTTGACTTCTCTTCTGAATATCTTTGGCTTCTCAAAACTACACAACAAAATGATAATTCAACAAAAGAGAAGACTGCAACTCTAGACTAAGATCTTGTTGACCATAACCAAAAGTTACAATGTCACCCACACATTTTCAAAGGACCTTAGGTGATAAAGACTTTGAGTGAAAAATGTTCTGATATGTACATCTGTCCTCACATGAGTTAAGCCTGTGGTTACACTTAATCTTGTCACATCCCCAGTTGGCAGCAGCTAGAGGCCGCCATTAGACAAGGAACATGGGGACTATGGCTGCATTCGAAATTGCATACTACTTGAGTAAGTACTACATTTAAATTAGAACGTACTGCTCTACCGTTAAAACAGTACATTCTATACAGTATGAATGAGGGTAGTATGAATGGAATTCGGATGTACTACATCCGCTGTGTTGATGTTGTCACGTGTCATGTGTGGTCACAACAGTGCGTTATTTTTTACCTTTACAGAGGGCATTTTCTCACAAATGTAATTTAACCACAATGAACGTGTAATTTAATGCTTTCCTTAAGGTACTTACACTTGAAAAGAGCCGCGTCTCTGTTTTCCTCCATTTTTCGCATATGACGCCGCCTCTCCCGCTGCCTTATGGGATAGTGCAGTGCCCATTGAATGCCTACTACAGAATTTGGCTGGAAGCAGTAGGTCATCCTGGTACTTCCTCTGTACATACTACTCGCCTCGCATACTGTTTTCGCATACTATATAGTAGGGAAGTATGCCATTTCGGACTCAGCCATCCCTGGTCGGCACTGGGAATAAGGGTATTCAGCTGGCCAGCAATCTAGTAATAATTAGGTTAGGTGGTTAGCATGTGCATAAATAGTTTGTGTGTGTTAGCTCGAGGTTGTCTGTCCTCCAACATGGTTAAGTGAGTTGTGTCTATCCATTCTATATATCATCCCGTTATTTGGGTTCTGGCCCCCGTGCCTCTTTGTTTTGTCTGTAAATAAAAAGCATTCAGCATGCAAGTCTGCCCCTCTGCCACTTTTCTGAACGGGTACTTCCCATTTGTGACAGTTCTCACAGGTAATTACTTCACCTCCTCAAGATAAGATGTTGTTTCATCACCCTGGATTTGGGTGGTCAGAGCTAGTCTTTAATAACTTTCTCAATTGAAGCTTATCCTGCATTCGAAAATTAAGATGGCCTTTGCTCTAGGGATGATATTTTTTCTGTTTGTGTCTGATTTTGAATATTGGCAATTTATTGTGATTAAAGCAAACATATTACTGTGGTTTGTGTTCTTCTTAGGTTTTATGTCTCATTAAAGCCCGCAATGAAATTCCAGTACTAAAATAATGTGAAGAAAGAGAGGATGGTCAAGTCGACATTAAAATGTGTATCAGAGAGAGTGTTGTGTGTTGTCACAGTTATGGAAGCTAGAAAGGTGAAAAAAGTGGAGAAACACTAATGCAGAAAAACATAGTTATAGTTAAAAAAAAGTCTTACCTTTTGTTGTGGTTTAACAAACAATGTCAATGCCCCACCAATGATTCAGCAGTAGTGCACTGGCCTCTGAATCACAAGTCTGAATCAGTGGTGTAAGGAAGCTTCTTAACAATTTTTTTTGCCCATAAATCCATATTTTGGGTGTCTCTAAACATTTCATAGCAACCACTCAATCATCACACTTTACTGTGGAAATGCATTTAGTTTATATTAGTTTTTGGATCCAACCTAAAAAATTAGTAAACAATATACTGTAAACTTTGAGATCTACATAGCAAGATAAATACATATTTAAAACTAGTCTCACAGGGCCAGGTGAAATCTTGTAGCAAAAATGTCTAGTGACTACCATGAGAAATGTGGTAAATGTGGTTGGGAACTGATTTTAGGTTGGGAAAAAACAAAATGTCTAACTGTCTAAACCATTACTCTGCCTGAAGCTAATGGAAGGGGGCGTATGCATGCTCATCAGCACTGTCAAATGGATGTGTCCATTGCTATCCCTGAGATGTATCCCAACTGGTTGCAGCAGGTGATTTGGCCCTAATTACACAGCTCAATTTCACTTAGGACGGTGAAGCGTTGTGAAGTGCTCTCACATACATTCTGAATATCACCTCCAATGGGGCTTTGCAGTTAGTTATTTGCCAGCACTATTTCAATTCAGCTTCAAAATCTAAACTTTTTTGTCCAAACTATAAAAATGTAATTTACAATCAAAGATTTAATTTTGTGTATCTTCAGTTACAACATCTAAACCTGTTTGTGATTAGAGATGCACCGATATTCTGTGTCAGTATCATTCCGATTCTGACCTAAATTACGCCCTTTAATCAGATTTCTCAGTAAATGTAACACAAAATCCCACATCAAAACTCTCCTCTAGTGGATGTACAAAGCCGTTGTAACATTTAGCAGCTAGATAAGCATTCGCTGAAAAAAAAGAGCAAACCTAAAAACACTCCACAGATCAAACGCTAGTGCTGTAAAAAGCAGCATTGCCTCTGCCATCATGTTTTGACTTTCAAAGACAGCAAAATAGCTGTGACAATTTATTTAATTGTTCTCTACCTGAAAGCCATTTCCATGATGGAAAGAAATAGTGGGCCCCCATGGGTAGCAAAGCGCCACAGCAGTCCACTGCTCATTACTTACACCTTCTCTTAAAGTGTACTGTTATTTTAAGTGATGAGTAACATCGAAGGAGGTTGTGAAAAGAACAGTAGACTTCAGTTCATTAACAAAAGGGCTGATACTGTATTTCCTGCTGTACAGCACTCCAGAACTGGTTTTATAAATGCACGTTCCTTTTCTACTAAGGAAATGAAATCTCTTCTGAAAGGATGGCCAGACCAAGGTGTGCCCACAGGCTAGCAGAACCCATTGCACTCACTCAGGTGCAATCAAATTGACAAGAAGGAAATGTCTACCCTCAGGGTAACAAAAGTGTCTCATTTCAAAGGACATGTTGATCTCATAGACAGGAGATCTTCTAATTGGATCCTCTAATCTTCTAATTAAGCAATAGTGATTGCCGTTGTGAGAGTGTGAGCAGATTGTAATGAAATAGCTGTGCTCTTGGGCCTATGGGCAGATGGATGACAGATGTGTTATTACAAACCTGTCTGCATTTACCTGTGTCCCTCTAGATCAGAAGCTATCCTGTGGCTTTGTGGGAATGTAATTAAAAATCTCATTGACACAATCTTTAGCTGTCACTTAAATTGAAGGCTTGTGTATAATGGTTTATTCCACTGCATCCACTTAAATGTAATTGATATACATTTGTTCTACAGTATAAACCTGGACTTGAATGCATCTTTACAATGAGAGATTGAATTGGAAGTAGAAGTTGTATGCAACTAAGAGAAAGGAGTTTGAACATAAATCAGTATGCCAATAGTTTCTAGCCACTGCAGCCTGCAGCAATTTTCATGTGAAAATTCCTGTACCAAAATGATGTGAAGAAAGAGAGGATGGTCAAGTCAACATTAAAATGTGTGTCAGAGAGAGTGTTGTGTATTGTCACAGTTATGGAAGCTAGAAAGGTGAAAAAAGTGGATAAACACTAATGCAGAGCAACTCATTACAAATATGTGCTGTATCTCACACTTTCAAATGGCCAGAACCTATACTTTATATCTTAGTAGCAAAATCCCACAGAGAAGCTACCATGCAACCTGTGTTAGGAAATCTCTATAAATGGTATGTAAGTCTAGTCCAAGATTTTTTTATAATACTGTCTGCCCTTCAGATGACAGAAAACTCTTGGATTGCTGGAGTAGCTGTGTAGAGTAACTCATATCCACAAAAATCCAGCATTATGCAAATCTGAGAACAACATATTCAACACTGCAGTTGCACTGCTCTGAAAGAAGCAGGGGAAGTAGGGGCTAATCTAGATGTCCCTTCCAGGAAGCCGTACAAATCTATGCACAGGCAGGGTCTATTCCTCAGACGAATCCTTCATTTCCCGTGAGCCATGGGATCAGTGCTAATTCTCCTGCCCAGTCACTGGGAAACTGTTCGAGGTGGCCAACTTCATTGTGCATACAGGATCCATGAACTCAAGCTCGACAGCCTGAGCTGTAAGGCGCAGCAGTAAGATACCCTCGAAATCTTCCAAATTCCACAATGAGCTTTACGATAGATTAATTAAGTTTAACTAGCTGCCTGGTAAGAGGACATTGCTAGAACGATGACTGGAAGCTCTATTTTGTGGATTATGATGAAATTTTTGCTGCTTTTCGGGGAGGTAGTGGGTGGTCATGGGGGGTTGCTGGTATAGCCCGTTCACAGTGGGTGTGCCACTTTCTGGTAGAGCAAATGAAAACCTTTGGCTGGCTGAGTAGGAAGCCTGAGGAGTTGCGTCTTTAATACAGTCCTCACATCAAAGCATGTCCATGATAGAGCCCAGACTATATATAGAAAATTACCCCATCCTCAGCATGGGCTTTTTTTGGACACTTAAAAGTCGCTCTGACATCGAAGCAGAAACTTTCATTCAGTCAACATTTTCAGTTCCTGACCAGACTAACTTTTTGAACTGCTTTGAGACTCAGAGCATTACTATAAGGGAATGATACAGGACCCCATATCATATTCCTTGTCATGTTTCACATCAGTCAAATACAGTGAGGACCATAAGTATTTGAACACCCTGTGATTTTGTAAGATCTCCCACTTAGAAATCATGGAGGGGTCTGAAATTCCTACTGTGAGAGACATAATGTAAAATAAATCAGAAAATCACATTGTATGATTTGTAAAGAATTTTTTTGTATTGCACTGCTGCACATAAGTATTTGAACACCTGAGAAAATCTGTCTTAATATTTGGCACAGAAGCCTTTGTTTGCAGTTACAGAAGTCAAACGTTTCCTGTAGTTCTTGACCAGGTTTGCACTGCAACAGGGATTTTGGCGCACTCCTCCACACAGATCTCCTCTAGATCTGTCAGGTTCCAGGGCTGGCGCTGAGCAACATGGAGTTTAAGCTCCTCCAAAGATTTTCAATTGGATTTAGGTCTGGAGACTGGCAAGGTCATTTCAGAACCTTGATCCTTGAGCTTTGGGTTATTGCCATGTTGGAACACCCAGCCACGACCCACCTTCAGTGCTCTGACAGTGGGAAGGAGGTTATTGCTCAAAATCTCACAATACATGGCCCCATTCATCCTCTCCTTAATACAGTGCAGTCATCCTGTCCCCTTCGCAAAAAAGCCCCCCAAAGCATGATGTTTCCACACCCATGCTTCACAGTAGGGATGGTGTTCTTTGGATGCAACACCTCCTTCTTTTTCCTCCAAACATGGCGAGTGAAGTTTAGACCAAAAAGTTCTATTTTGGTCTCATCTGACCACATTACTTTCTCCCATGCCTCCTCTGGATCATCCAGATGGTCACTGGCAATCTTCAGACGGACCTGGACATGTGAACAGGTCAACAGTGACCTTTGAAACTGGGGTCTCTTCATGTCATTGACAAGCTCCTCCCATGTAGTTCTGGGCTGATTCCTCACCTTTCTTATCATCAGTGATATCCCACGAGGTGAGATCTTGCATGGAGCCCCAGTCTGAGGGAGACTGACCGTCATCTTTAGCCTTTTTCTGGTTGGCAATTGCCCCGTACCCTTTTCCAGCCTTGTGGAGGTCCACAATTTTGTCTCTGGTGTCTTTGGACAGCTCTTTGGTCTTGCCCATGGTAGTAGTTGGAGTCTGACTGACTGTGGGGTGGACAGGTGACTTTAAAGAGCTCAGACAGTTGCTACTAATTAGGATTACAAGGTAGCAGTGAACTTCTTAAAGCCAGAGTAACAGGTCTTTGAGAGCCAGAATTCTTGCTGATTGCCAGGTGATCAAATACTTATGTGCAGCAGTGCAATACAAATAAATTCTTTACAAATCATACAATGTGATTTCCTTTTTTTTTTTTTTACATTTTGTCTCTCACAGTGGGAATGCACCTACCATGTGAATTTCATACCACTCCATGATTTCTAAGTGGGAGAACTCACAATACCGAGTTCCTCACTGTATCATTACATCACATGCAACTATACTACTCTGTTTACATTACTCTGTTTACATTTCTCTGGTCACTCTGTTAAATTACCCTTAAGGATACATTTCACTGTATGGTGTACTTGTATAAAAAAAACAACAATGCCAAATAAAGTATCCTGAATCTTCAATGTTGAATCTTAAAATGACAGTGTGGAACATTAGTTACTGACAGAGAAAAAAAATGACAATATTTCTGTTAATTACCAAAGCCAGGGTATCCCTGAGGCCCCCTGCTCTACCCCACGTAGCTCCTTACCAAATTTGTTTACCTGTACGTAGTTTGGACTATATTAGAACCTTTGGAATCATGTTTGTGCTTAGGAATCTTTACCCTTTTGCTTTGTCTGTTGTGAGTCCTGAGGAGGGCATTCCTACATTGAAATTTATTGCATGATGCTAATAAACATCTAATCACATCTTTACAGTAATGAATGCAGCAATAAAGTGTTTGTAAAGTCTTCCTCTGCATTTAACCCATTCATCAAGTTAACCAGGAACCAGGAGCACCCAGGGAGCAGAGTGTTGGGATGGTACTTTGGTTAAGGGTACCAGTTAACAGTCTTGGGCATCAAAACCACAACTTCCTGATCACAAGGCAAACATCCTAACCACTATGCTACCAGCTGGGTAGATTAGTGTCTGCTGGGGAATCAGTTTAATACCATAGGCCCAAGCGCGTTCTTTTTATTTTCAGGTTAAACACACCAGAGTGGTCCTCTATGTTCTGTTCACCATTTAGTTGTGAGGAACAAAGAGCAGTGAGGAAGAGCATGTGTGTTTGTGCACAGAAGCCTTCCCAGTTCACAGACTAATTACTGCAGCATATGGGCAGCACTTGCAAGGGACCTGCAGGTGGTCCTGAAGTCTTCCTCCCAGCACTGTCAACCAATCTTGCTCCAATCTTGCTCGTGGACACAGCACACAGCAGTGGAAAGCACTCTGGATGGCAACACATAAGCCTATGAAACCATGAAGCTATGCTCATGAAAGGAAAGAAATAACGAGAAAACATAGAGCAAGGAATAAGTCAGTGAGCAAGCTAACCTTGAAGATATGGCAGAACTTGTTCCCACTGATTGATGAAATCTCTGGCTGTAACGGTGTCCACATGTGACAGTTTGAGGATATTAAAGGCGAAAACTCTTCTGCTTCACCCGCTGCTGTCTAGCAGAGAGCAAAGTGGTCATTATCCCGCTGCATTCTGCTATGGTGCTCCCTGCGGTTCAGAGTCTGCTCAATTATCTCCTCCACGTGCTCCCAGCCTGACAGGCATGTTGGCAGGTGTGTCCTTTCTGGATACATAGTGTTCACCTTTCTGGACACAGGATTAGATTGCAGACCCCACCGCTGCTCCAGAGCTGTTACTCACCTGCCCTTTCTCGGCCAGTGGACGGCAGGGAATGAAAGTGCAAAAACAGACCACGGCAGTATGTTCTTGGTCATGGATAACCCAGACGTAATCCTGGTGAATAAGGGAGACTAACCAACCGCCGGCATAAATGTGCCATAGAGCAGGAGCAAAGCAACTAGAATGTTATCTTTAGCAATCTCAGCCCTGCCAAGCCCCGAGGGCAGTCTTTTTCCCCTACCAAACAAAGGGCAGTCATAAGGATTATTACCATGACTGCTATTTATAAGGAACAAGCAATAGTACGCAATGCTTGTCCTTAGCATTCTGCCACCACAGATATACAGCCTTGGTGCATCAAAAAACACATTTAATTTTTGCCATCTTTGAAAGGAATTTAAACTTGAGCCTTGGAGCCATTCAATAACACAGGCTTTATTCTACCACAAGGGCAGGGTAGAGGTATTGTCATGGCAACAGTTATAACAGGATGATGGAGAGATGGTTAAAATTGTCACTTTCAGCATGTAAAACAGCCCTGTATCAGTGGCAGCTTAGTTAGTGTCAAACAGGGGCTTAGATTTATGGGTGAGGAGAGAGAGAGAAAGAGGGAGAGAAAGTGAGAGTGTATGTGTGTGTGTGTGTGTGTGTGTGTGTGTATGTGTGTGTATGTGTGTATGTGTGTGTGTGTGTGTGTGTGTGTGTGT
>JBBPDE010000021.1:4525779-4555398 GCA_037974605.1 Nannopetersius ansorgii | reverse complement strand
GGTGTATATAAGGGGAGGGGCGGTGCTTGGCAGGGTGGTTGGTGTTGGGAGAGAGTTTGGAGTGTGTGTAAGGAGAATTGAAAAATAAAACTTGCTGAGAAATGGTGTCCCCTGTCTCTACTGCTCGTCACAATACATTAAGTTATAAAAATATAAAATATATCAAACAAAAACATGCCAGACGGAGAGGCGTCAGACTCGCCTGCGTTCCCGTAACCTAGCAACTGGCGAAGGGGCCTCTGAATCCTGCTCTCTTCCCCTCCTTCCTTGCTTTCTCGACAAACGGCCAGAGTTGGTTCCGGGCGTCTTTGGTGTTTTGCGTCAGGTCTTCGAAAATCCTGATATTCCCTTCTTTGAGGACAGCGGCAGTTCTGGCATTCCTCCAGATGTGATCTCGGACGTAGCATGAAAGAAACTGCATGATGATTCGGCGACTCGAGCGAGCGCCTTCAGAGCGCGGACCCAATCTATGGGTGACATCAAGGGTGTAGATGAGCTGATCTGCTACCTCAGGAGAAACCTTACTGAACAGATCGAAGACAATCTTCCAGACATCTTCTCCTTGCTGCTCTTGAATACTGGACACTTTTAGATTCCACCTCCTCTTGTAAGCATCCAGTTCGTCACATTTGTCACACAGCACACAAGTCTCCTTTTACAGTGATTCCATCTTGTTCTGTAATGACCTCACCTTGTTTGTCACCTGTTCTACTTGATTGTTGGTGAATTCGAGCGCCTCAGTCACACTGTTTAACGAATTAGTGTTGTCTTTCACTGTTATCTCAAGGGATTGCATCAGAAATTCCGCTTGCATTTTTTCACCTCGTATCAGAACTTCCAGTAGATGTACATTTGAAACCGTCTGATTGTCTGAACCCACTCTGTCAACCATTTTTGACTTCTTGGAAGGAGGTTTAGGAGTTTCAGGTAGAAGGATTTTCGATTCAGATGTATTCGCTGTCTCATTGCCCTTGAACGTGGCCTCCAGGAATGACCTCAAACAGGCTTATTTGCTTCCATCGCGCTTGTTTGAAAAGTTAGGAGAACGAAAGAATGTATAAAAACTTACTTAGACCAGTAGAAAAGATGTTATTAATCTATAAACCCCTTTACATGCATTAACTACAAAGCAAGTGCAGAGCTTCAGCCCATGAGTGTTACACAGTCGCTATCTTGGCCCCCCTCTCCATGCTACTCAGTGTTGCTTATAGAGCCGAGCGATTCACGACTCATCCGGGTGAATCACCCGGATCCATTAAATAACTCACGAATCTGAGGTCTCCATTGAACCGAATCCGTCAAGTCCTAACATCATCATGTCAAAGTTATAAACCCCGCCACATTATACATCTTATAATCATTACAACATAAATTACTACAATAAAAGCTGCATAACTTACAGTTTCTTGTACCACCACGCTTAAATTATGGTTATCCTACATCTTCCTGTAAAGTTGAATCCACCTAGTGTTCTTCTCGCGTCAGTCAGAGACAAAAATAAGCCTGCAGTTGATCCTGAATCGGGTTAGCGCTCTATAACTTCCTCCGGATCGGAACCGCTCAGAGACGGGTCGACCGAGTCATGAGCGATCCATCGGTTAACTTTCGCCACACAGAGCTGGATCTGAACCACTCAGAGACGGGTCGGCCAAGTCATGAGTGAATCCATCGGTGACCAGCCGCTGTCAATTTGGCAATAGTGACTCAAGTGACACAAGTGACTCGCAGATCCGGATCACTTTACTGAGTGACTCAGAAGGAGCCGAATCCGAAAAAGGATACGAATATTCCAGCTCTAGTTGCGAATGTTGATCAATGTTGATAATATCAAGCAGCCTTGGTTAGTAGCAACAAACATTTGGTTCATTGTTACAAGTGTTCAAACACATTGACATGCATACCATTTGCAGTGCATTGTCATTTCTGTCACCCAGACGCTTCCAGGGGAGTTTTACATTGCTGTGTCTGATGCTGTAACATTTGCATTTCCAGCTGGGTGACTTCTTGAGAGACAAACTACTGAACTACTACAGCAGCCAAATTTATCAGCAGAATCTGACTTTTAAATGTGCGTGTCACGACTGCGACAAATTGCAGGGAGGAAATATTGGTGGCTCAGATGTGATGAAAGTGCACAGAGCCTAAAGAATAGAAGGACTGGGGAGAATTTACAACTTCATTATGATGACACAGTGATGTAATTTGGCCAGCTGTGGCAGGACTGTAGATCTTGTGTGTTTCCTGTGTTTTCCTCTTTGCAGAAGTTGAGGTTGCTCGAATGAATCCGGCTGCTTGGAAGTGGTGTGAACTGCTGGGAGGACGTCTTGCCTGATTGGAATTAGACCTTTGTTGTTAAATATGTGGGACAATGGCAGCACATGAAAGGGCCTTTATCAATCACAACACAATTTGCTTCTGTGGCAGAAAAAAATGGAAATGGCTTGAGGCCTGGAGATCTGGCTCTTGCTGAGACAAATACCTCTTTATGTGCCCTGGCATTTACCAAGGCATATGGAGTGCTTTTGAATGAGCCCAGGTCAAGGCAGTAGTATAACTTGTAATCCACATCAGCACTGCAAAATATATTCTCTCTGGTGTTAGGCTGCGCCTTGAAGGCATTGGAACTGGTGGGCAGAAGATGCAGACATGTGCCAGGGTTAGTGTGGTAAGCATGGGTGAAGGAGTGTATTGCAGTGATTGATTTCCCGCAGGTGGCAGTGGGACCACAGAGGTAAGCCCTCTAAGTATTATAGGAAGTGTTAACAGAGGAAGAATGAGAGTGAGGGCGACAAGCAAAAGAGGACGCAATAAAAATAGTCTAGGGGCTGCCAAGGCAAAAGGTAGTCTGTATTAGGTTAGAGGCACTCTGGTTACACTCCTGTATGCTGCCTCTTATTCCCCTACATGGCTCAGCCAAGACTGAAGCTTTAGAAATGTGTCTCAGGGAATATAGTTTTCCCCCTATAAATGCTTTAGTGCCAGCCCCCCTCTGTGTGTTCTTCATCACTTAGCTCCACAGTAGTTGGGGAACAAATGCATTAAGGGGGAAATAGCCTCTGCACTACATCTGTTCTGTCTGTGTCTGTAGAAAAAGGAGCCTGCTATTTCTTCCGGCATCTTTTCATGTCAACATCTTTTCATTCTAATTTCCAAACAAAGAACAGATAGATATGCACAGCTGTAATGGAATATTTGAAGTGTTTATTTTTCTATGAGTAATACTTGAACTGTATATTAAGGCACTCTTGTAGTGGTTTCTCATAAGGTCACACATCAATGGATCAACAATTACTGCTCTGCTATGCTATTTCTAGATGTTCGATAATGTATCTGAAGCTTGCTAAACAGTCATGAACAAGATTCTGTAATATTTCACACATTTTTGGGGTACTTGTCAGGTCATAACAGTGGAGCATGGAATGTGGCAGGGCTACTGTTTGTAATAAGCAGATGTCATCCTGATCAAACTGAAGGAGAATAATTATAAGACTATGAACACAGATGTCACCAGTGGGCACTTCATGGGCACTTGTATGTGGTGCTTGTAGAATATGGGAGGGTGTCAGAGAACTCTGGTTAATACACTGTGCTCAGGTGGGAGGGTGTGTGTGTGGGGATGACAGAGGAACATGACACAAGAATAAGAGTTGACAGGCCAATGTCTGTGTCTTTGCTCTGCATTAGCAATTCTAATGCCAGACAAGATTTGCAGGTTGAATTACAGTAGATATTAAAAGAAGCATCAGGCATCAAAACCATCAAATGGCTAGACAGTATTCTATTACAGCCTGGGTTGCTTTTAATAAGGGGGTATCTTGCCTTTACATCCCTCCCTCCATTTCCATGCTTGTGAATTCTCCACCAGTAACCACTGCCAACATCTTTTCAGGGTGCAGTGCAAAAGCCTGCCACAGTAACTGCCAAATTTGTGCCTCATTCTGAGAGAATGTTTTTTTGACATCTGGAGCCAAACACCAACAAGTTTATTGTTCATATTCACATCATTCAGCCACTGAGTGCATGCTGTCAAGCGTCAAGCATGCGCACCAAGTACATCTCAGCTTTAAAATATCCATCATCATAAGTTTATTACATAGAGTGAGGAGTTGCAGATGATTTTTCACAAGCCTTTTTCCTTTGTTATCAGCACAGCTGTTAAAATCCACACCACTTAAAAATACTCTGCAAAAGCACAAATTCCTTTTAAAATCATTGTCAACTAATGTCAATCATTGCCAGCTAAGAATAGATGCAAGTAATTCCTCCACAGGCTGTAGTGCAGAGAGAGAGAGAGGGAGGGAAGGAGATAGATGGAGAGAGAAAGAGAGAGAGAGAGAAAGAGATAGAGGGAGAGAGAGAGAGAGAGAGGGGGATAGAGGGAGAGAGAGAGAGGGAGAGGGAGATAGAGGGAGAGAGAGAGAGAAAGAGAGAGAAAGGGAGAAGGAGAAAGGGGGAAGGGTTATTGCCTAAGCAATATACTCTTATGTAATGTACTCACCATACACATAGAGGATGTAATCGTCATAAGATTCACCCAGCAAGTTGGAGGCCACACACCGGTAAGTGCCGTTGTAGGATTTGTTAAGATTCTCAATGTAGAGGTCTGTACCCGTAATAACAGCATGAGACGGAACATCATCATCCACTTTCACCCAGTTCACCTGCTGAGGCCTGAACAGAGAGACAGGGCAGGGCAGACCAAAATGTAAAATGTGCTCCACAACAGTGGTGTACAGTTATTTGCAAATGAGCATTTAGGTGCCTATGACATGGCCATCTAGTAAAAAAAGAACAACCTTTATTTTGTAAATACAATCAATTATAAAACCTAAGGCTTAAGCCTGTATAATTGAGTTACATTGCCCTTTTTTATGAGCATTGGAAAAAATCCTGAACGATGCAGGCTTATTTACACAGCAATATTGGTTTGTAAAAATGCTGTTATAGATCATAGTTGAAGACAATAACAACTAATAAAAGATTACTTGACTGTCAGATAAGGTTGAAGTTTTATTATGTGGATCTTGTCAGAGTGCAGGCCACAAGGCTTGCACTCTGAGCTCCCTCTTGGGAACCAGGAACTGGCAGACAGACCGGGATCCATGCAGATAAGGTTTATTTAAAGAAAGTAAAACAGAAAACAAAATTGGCACTGTGGCCTCCAGGCTTCAAAATCTAAACAGGCAGGATAAGGGCAGGGAAAATGAGGTGATGGAGACATGAGGAATGCTAAACAGAACAGGGCATATATACACAGACAATCAGGGGCTAAACACAATGCAGGTGGGACTAAGGGGAACACATGACAGGACACATAACACACGGACAAGAACTACAAAGGACTACAAAAACATGTGCCATGGCGGCTTCAAAATAAAAGCTCACAAAACCCAACAAAGACCCACATGAAACGGAACAGGGCAGGAAAAAAAACAGAACAAAAACAGTGGCCTCAAGCGGCCATCAGCCGTAACAGATCTCTTGTCTTTGTTAACCTGTTGCATTCTATGAAGCTTCATAGAGTTTTAAACTTTGATGAACTGACCATAAATGAAAAGGTGATATTTTCCTGCTGTTAAGAGTTTTGCTACTTTGTTCTCAAAACACCTAGTGTAAACAGCTAGTGCAGAGAAGCTTGTTCAAATTCTACAGTGACGGGCAGACTGAGCTCATGTCACAAGGTTGAGTTGCAGCACTGGAGTTGAGTATTCTTCTTGTTGTTCTTGTTTGTGCTTGTTTCCATTCATTGAAAATACTGAGAAGAGATGGAAGGATTGTGGTAATGGTGGTGGAGTGGGTGGGTGTGGGGCGGTGGTAGTCATGCTGAGCTTCAAATAAAAATATTGGTTTGTGTTCAATAACAGTTGATCTTTAGCCTCTGTGGGAGAAAACAGCACTTGATGGCAGGCGCTAAGAGAATTCCATGTAGAGTAAGATTTGTGCGAGTATGAATCATAGGTTAAAAATACATGCATGGTATGAAGACGCAGGTATTCCTGCTATGGAGGAAAAGAAATGATGTAGAAAAAAAATGCTTTACGGAAAGGAACAGAAAGGGAGGAAACTTACAGTCAGAGGAAGAATGTAATAGGGCCAACAGCACCAAGCTCAAGATTATATGACAGCAATGGCTACAGCACCTATTCTGACTTTAAATAAAATGACTTCCATTTTTCAGCTCACTGTACAGATTGTATTTTTGTCTTTATAAATACAGGTGGAGCCTCAGTTTTTGGCAGAATATAAGGTTGAGGATGGAGGGAGTGATGGGAGTAGCTTGTGAAATATATATGAATGCCTCTCATTGTGTTTGCACACATTTGCCCACATATACATTACATTTCACTTTTTTTCAATTAGAGGCTACAGATGCCATGTGTGAGAAAACATTTGATAGTATGGCTGCTTAATGTCATTGAGGCAATGTGGACCAACAATCACAGTCTGTGATGGATGGCATAATTTGGCTCTTCAATATGTACATGCAAATCAGTCTTAGGCTCAGAGCTTCAGCTCCAAATGACTGATTACCATACAGTTACTAGACACCATCAGTAACGTATGTATCCTGATTTTTCTATCTTTTTATTTTCAGAAATTATATATCAGTTCCCTGATGCCATTAATATTGGAATGCCCTGGCATTGCCCAAGCATATACTTCAGATAAATATTCAACATTATTGACTATGCATTAAATATTAATCACAGTAAGAAAGACTATCAGCATTGTGCTAATAGGATATTTGAGTTTCTATTTCACTATAATCAACTAGACTAATGAAAAAATAAAGTATTTCTCACTGTGGTTTGCCTTTGGCCTTGCACGTCAGCTCCAGGTTCTCACCCTCTCTGGTCAGGCCCTGTGGAAACCCCACCACGATCTTCACCTCTGGTTTGTCTGCCAAAGAGAAATGATAATAAATACTAATGATAATGAGCTTCATTTATATAGTATCTTTCATAGAAACAAGGTCACTTAAAAAAGCAATCATAAAAAACAATATAAAATAGAAATCTAAAAGTTTAAAGTATGAAATAGAAGTTGAAATGGGAAAAAAAATGAATGAAAGAATCAGCACTCTGTCCCTACTGGCGACATCAAATTTTTAACAGTCTTTGCAACACTTATAAGGTTCTTTCCCTCCTTACTTATGACTCTTAATAGATGTTCTTTGGTGTTTGATTCTTCTCGTCACCATTACCATTCTCAGGTGAAAATTGGATGGCAGGATTTTATTCACCTCTCTGGCCTGTTTACACCTGATTGCAAGACCTGATTGGTTGTCATGGTGAATATGAACAACAGCATTGGAGACGGAATTCTGGCAGCTTGGAAAATATCCACATTCACATCTGTCACCGGCTCGTTTCCCCTTGTGTGCTCAATGCTGACCTTTATGCTCCATCACTACTGTCCTCTCCCTCATCTATTCAAATGACTGGCCATTGCTAGCACCCTGTCCTCCAGTGGCCGGCAGCAGGTAGCCTTGCATCAGCTATGCTTCAGCATCATGGTTGCTACATTCCGCATGAAATGCACATCTTTGCCTGGCCTGGCTCACTTCTTTCCAAGTGAACCATGAATAGACTTCCTACTTTGTACAAGGGCACTGACGCTCAAAATGACATTTTAGACATGCTGACACACTCGCACACGCCCAACGCTGAGTGTCTCCAACACAATGAAGTTAATATGGCCAGCATATACATTTACACATGATGGTCATTCACTCTGTAAGACTACACCTTTCCTATGATGTTTCCTATGTTTCAATTTTGGCTCTCAAAAAAGGATGTTTTAGTCTGCTTAATCCATTAGAAACATGTCAGAACCAGTAACTGACAGGTAAATTACTTATTTGTGGTAATGGTACTTAAAATTACAAAATCTGAAATGTATTGTCAGTAATGTAATCTTCAAGATTACTTGAAAGATGTGAACATTGGTTCTATCAGTTCAAATCATCTAAAGATACAAAAGCCTTACATCCTCTTCCTTCCTCATTATAACAGAACTATTGCAATTTAAAAATAGGCTGATATTACTGACACTGACTAAGCAAAAATGCAATGTCTATAAATGAAATCTTCAGGAAAGGAAACATGTTTAGTGTCCAAATTTTGCCTCCTGCAAAGCTTACATTGGTAACAAAGACTGTAAGTAAGTAGTCCAAACCTTTATGTTAAATAAATTGCCAATCCTTCTCTCAACCCCTTCAAATCTGGTTCTTTGTCTTCGGGAATGTTCAGACTTATCAGCGTGATTTAAGGCAAAATATAAAAATTAACCTACAGACAGCCATTTCAGACATCACCAGTGCTTGAGTAGACTGATCAGATTCTTCTACACATAAGAGCAGTTTTTACAAAACCTGATTCTATATTCTGTCAGTTGTCTCCAGAACACATCAGCCAGCTATACACAGATGTTTTGTTGAGTTTTATAGTTCAGAGCAAGTCATTCTGAGGTGCCACCTTTAAGAAGAGCTGGATAAAGTTAGAAAAAAAATGTGTGGGTGACTATTGACTTCCAGTGTTTGTTAACAATCAACCTAAACTCAACAAAAACTTGGGCTCCAAACATGTCCTGGTTGATACACTACACCTGACATGTGTAAATGCCAAACGAGTCCTATATATGCAGGTGGGACTAGATTACACTGGTGACTGTTATGGGCAGAAAAAAACAAACCCAAACTGGTAATGGTATAAGGATTACATAAGATGCTAATAAATGCATTCATGGTCTTTGGCAGAGCAGACAAGTGTGGGGCCACTGCCTGTAAATGTGCTTTATGGTAGACAAACACTAATAAGCCCCCTCTGATCTATTTAGCAGGTAATTCTTACGGGGAGGACATGTGGTGGTGAAAGGGAAAAAAGCAACCTCCTCAGAGTGCTAATGAGAGCAGAGGGAGAAAGAACATAGGAAAAAGAGTGAGAGACAAGAAAGTGTTCCTGGCCTTTCATTAAGCAGCCAAAGACTCAGGGAACAGTGATTTGCCTGGCACAGAGGAAATGCTAACCAGCTGCATGCTGGGGTCTAGAATAATAATAAGAAGAAGCATATTTGTACCAGAGCAACTGTTTCATCTTCACCACTGGCTTTACCATCATTAATCTTTATATATTTATCCACAATGTGATTGGTGCTGCATGTAACCAGATCAAATTTTACTGTTGTAAAGTTGGTGGGGGGGATTACAGCTCAGACATTGTGAAACCATAATTACATCAATTATGTGGCATTTCGTATGTGCTAAGTGGTGTACTTCTGTAGCGACAAATTCACAGGTTGAGAAACTTTTTCAAATTATACAGAATTCACACTTAATTGTCAGTTTATTAAAACATCTCAGTGTCACTTCTGGGTTGAGAGCAGTCCACCTAAAATATTTGGCCAGCAGTGGTTTTGTGATCACTGATGAAGGCAAGAGGATTGTTCATGGAAAAAGAACAGATGTCTCTTAAGTGTACACATACATGCTGTTTCAGTATGATTCAAAACATCACAGAGTTTGAAATTCCAGCAGTGATGCTATGCCTGAAACACCCATACCAGTAAAACTCAATATTATACCACAAATCTGTTACTAACGCTGCCATGCTCAGTGCTGACCTTTATGCTCCATCACTACTGTTCTCTTTCCATCTCTCAAAGATGAAAGCTTTATGTACTATTTATCTGATGGTGACAGTTTGGGTAGTCTACCAAGTCTTTCATGGCTGTTACGAGCCCCATCTTTTCCAATCTTTTAATCATTTTCTGAATATTCAGTTCTGGAAACTATTTAGTTTCTTCCACTTATTTTACTTTGACTTTCTTATGCAAGTTAATTATCTTACCTCTTTAGAAATATAGCTTTTAGCTATTTTAGATAGAAATGTGCAGGGCAGTTAAGGCATGTGTGTAGTTGCATAATGTTTTTAATGACAGTGTTTGTTTTGAAGACACACCTGTAACTGGTTGGTGTTAAGAATGGAGGAGTACAAGTGTCAGTAGGGGGCACAAAAGTGAAAAGTGGAAATATTTGACAGTGCTAGAAGCTTTTGTGGCATTATCTTCTAAAAGTATGCTTTCTGATTTGTCCTATCACTGAAAAATAAATGCACTTGTACCTTAAAATGGCCAAGAAAGTGCAAGGTAGGCACATGGCAAGCATGTCCACTGAATCCACAACCCAAAGTAAATACTACAGCTACTTCAAAACTCATCAACACTGGTTGAAACTAGTATTCTTTAACATTATCATGCTTGACAGAGGCTATTAATATGGCCAAGTATGTGTTTACTTCACACTGTCCTAGTGATTTAAAAGTCCCTTGAAATGTAAGCATGAACTGAAAGGGGCCCGAACACCGTAAGCAGATTTACTGTGTTATTTTGAGTGTGACGTGTAAACGGCGCTCTTACCCATCACTAAATATGTCAAGTCTTCTGCCCACCTGACACTTCCCTGTTTGACCTTCCCGGTCAACAAAAAAGTGATCTGTTGTTGGCTGTCCATATTACACGCTGTCAGTGTTGAGGTTCCTCTCTCTGTGATGGACAGCCGGGGCCGTGGAGAGCCGTCTGTTGTGAAGCTGCGGTTACAGAGGAAAGATCCACCTGTTTGTCTCAGGCAACACAGAGATGCTGCCCATTCCTCCCTCCTCTTATCTTCAACAATGAAAGGCTCTGAACGAATGCTTCCTGCTTTGAAGGCACCTCTGCACAACTTCCTCTCTGAAGTTTCCTCTCCTGGGCGCTCAGGTACCAAGACTTTCTGCCGTTAGCTGGCTGGGCTCACTGCACTGTGGCTGGAGGGAACCGAACTAAAGGGTTGCTCTCATTTTAATAAACGAACCATTTGCAGTGGTGCTCTCCAGCACCAGTGACTCCAAGCACAATTTCCCTTGAGCTGCAGAATCCGTGACCATGAGGTAGAGAAAGGTGCCTCTGAGCCCATCAATATTTCTGATGGGCTTATGCATGCCCATCGATATTTCTGGGCTTATTTAATATCCACAGCACTGTTTTTCTATTCTCTAATTGAACTCCATTAATGTTGGCCCTCGCTTCACGATTTTTCCCATTAATTGTTTCGCCAGCTGCACCAACGGGTGAGTTTCACGGGAGGGAAAGAGAGAGACAGAGACAGGAAGTGAGAGAGACAGAGAAAGAAAGGAACAGAGAGATGGTCTCTCCAAACTCCAGCTGCTTAAACGCCATGGATGGAATGAGTTGATATATTGTTTTGTGTTTTAAACCCAGTCGAATCTAAAGGGCAGGAGGCCTCATGATGAGCTGATCTGGGCTGTCTGTGGTAGGGAAAGGTCAGGTGGAAACATGTTTTTTCAGTCAATGCTCCAGTCAGGGATTGGTTTGGCTTGGCACGCAATGAAGGCATAAACAAAATGAAGGGATAAAAAAAATCTTTAAAACTTTCAGCAGCATGGAAGTACAGGGTCACTGTTCAAGGCCCACCGTCCAAGGCCCTCTGACCACCAGAAGCTGGAAGAGCAGGCAACATAATATACAGTAACGGTGCTGAGTTACTGAGGCATGGAAGCCTGCTTAATCTTTCAGAATCAATTCAATGAAACACTACAAGCCAACAGCATAGAAGCAAGTGTCACAAATATATCTTATAATTAGCTCAGTTTTTCAACAACTATTACAGTAAACATGTTTAATGAAATCTAGTTTACCCAAAGCCCTTTTCCAAAATATTCCAATAGTTTGCAGAAATGCATGTTTGTAAAAATTTTAATTCATTCAATTTCAATTCATTATTTATTAGTAATTTTTTTATTTGAATACAAATCGGAAGAACTGTAAAAAAAAGTTACTTTAACTATATCCATGTTGGATTGTACCATATGTTAGCTTGTGCCCCACCCTACCCTTTGTGGGACAATCTCTCACACTGTTTTGAAAATAGTCCCTTACACTGACCAGTTTTTAATTAATTTCATATATTTGGTGGATACACTCGAGTTGCAATAAAACTGTGCAGGATAATCACCAAACCCAAAGCAAATAAAGAATCACATAGCCATACACCACTGCCACAAATATATTATAAACCCTTTTGACCTCTTAAAGTCCATGGGTTTGTATATGGACCCACACTTCAGTTTCTCACTCTCGCAATTACATAACTAACATTCATTTCATAAAAGTTATTAAATATCTGTTCAATTACAAACTTGTTTTTTTAATAATAAATGAGTATATAAGAATATTATGATTTGTTAAATATAAATATAAAACTATATAAAACTTGAAAACATAAATATATAACTGTTATCTCTTGAAAAACTGAATTTCAATAATAAAATTACATTTCTGAGCTCTACTTACACTGTACTTCCAAGTATTTCTGGGCCTGGTAATCCTTGACTGCTGGATGGTCCACGATGCAAACCACAGGAACTCCATCATCTTCTCTTGTAACAGTGAACCTTAATAAGCTGGTCACCGTGTACATCCTGTCATATGTGACCTCCACTTTAGACCTCCCTGGGAGAGAAACAGGGATAGAAATGTGTATTAGAAAACTGTTATAGGGTCTTTACACCCAGTACAATGTTATCTTTCCAGCCTATAAATTACATTCTTTTTCCTTTTTAAAGGAGCAAAAGTGACAATCAGTAGCAGAGTTCATACAGCCAGATTAACAGCAAAACAAAGAATGCAAATGGCTTGTTCACACAGACACTCAAAGAGCCTCTCAAGGAAATGTTGTACATTGTAGTTAGGCATATCAACAATATGTGTCAAGTTAATAGCAGTGGAACCTCTGCAGTGGGACCCTGGGAGTAGTCTGAGGAAAGAATATTCTCCACATTGGTCAACGGGGCTTAATCAACTCAAATTGCTTGCTATTATGGGCTGTTTGTTTTACTCTTTGGCTGCACATAATGTGTATTATGAAATGAGAGTGCTGCTGCTTTGATCTGCTGTCAGAAAGATGCGGCATCACTGTTCTATTCCAGGTTTACAGCCGTGGCCCACAGTAGCTACCTCCGATCTCGCTCTCTAACTGGGCTTTGGATTTCTTATAGGCCTCAAAGTTCAACACCCATTTTTTAATACAACCCACTGATTGATTTTCCACCAATAAAGTTCAATCACCGTATTTACTTGACTTTGTATTTACGTTTCTTTGTTTCTACCAATAATTACAAGATTAGTTATATCTAATTAATATTCAGTCTCATGTGACCGCATCAGACCACCAATATGTATCATACGTATATGCCTCTATTTTTAAAAAATAGATTTTGGGTGCAATGAGTGCTTCAATCTGGCCTTTTGAGACACCTGCATGTCCAATCTGGCCTTTTAGGCCACCTTACATAGGAAGGTATTGTACCATCTTCAACTTAAGGGACCTTTGGGAATTTCCACCCCTTCTTTCCAGCTTCTGAGGGAGACTGTTCACTGAGTTCAAACAATGCATGACAATGCATGAGTTTAGACTTTAAAATGTAGGGAATATTATGATAAAACCCATATATTTCTACCATGCCAATCACTGTTGATCAGTAAAATGCCCCTTCAAGGACAGGAGAAAAATGCTTCACAGGTATTCTTCAAAAATAAATGAGGGAATTTTGTGATTCGTGAGAACGAAAATACAGGAAAGAAAACAAAGAAAAAAATATATAATGATGAATAGAAAAATCTAAAGAAAAACACTAAACGGACAAAGGAAGGGGAGGTGAATGGAGGTAAGGAGGAAAAGAAATACTGTCTACAATTAAGAAATAACAATAAATAAATGAAAAGAAAGAAAGGGTGCTCAGAGATGCTGAGTACAGGTTATGCTCTTAGAGAGGTTGGCAGCTGGTGCACAAAGAGAGGAAAAGCACACATGTGCTTCTGCAAATCACTGCTAGCATGATCATTAATAAACCATATCAACAACTGTTCATGATGAGCTTCTAAATGTTGGCAAACAAAACTAGATAGCAATGAAACACTACATCACTCAAAAATACTTCCATTTACCAGCCTAACATTTCAGCCCCATATTGCTATACATATGATTTGTACAAATGAAAAGATAATCAAAGGGGGAGAAATGTCCCAGACGTTGATCATCTTAATAGAGCTGGTGTTTTTCTCATTGCAACATCAACCCTCCCACAATGTCACAATCACAGAGGATAGAGGCATAATCACAGGTCAATTACTATCACCTTACTTCATCACCATGTTTTTGAAATGCAAAATTGGGCTCTGATTAGGCCTGCCACAGTAGGTTGAAAATGGAAGGAAATCCTGCCCCTATTGATTTTGGTACTCTCTGTCACTGTGCAGCCTTCATCTTCCACCCTGCTTCACATGTTAGGGGTAATGAGGATTTTCAGGTGAACTTAGGGCACAAAGGAAACTTTCTCGAGGGCCACACGCCACCAATTTTTTTTATCCATTTAGGTGAGCTTGGTGGGCTAACTGAAATGGTAGGTTATATTTTGAGTTGTAGACAGTAGGCTGATGACTGTCTAGGCCTCTAGTGGCCATCACCCACACCTCCACCTCTTGTCTGAAAGGAGGAGAAAAATAACTCACTTTTAACTCCATTGTTCCTTGATTTTCATTTAGGTCATCATCCTTGTGCTAGCGTATCAGCACAGAGGCCAAGTTTTAAAGAGAAATATTAAACACAGTAAAAAACTAGGCAGAGAAATATTCTAAGTGTGAGGTGTATGTGCGTGTGAATCCAGGGTTTTGCATGGCAGGGCAGCTGAGTTTACATTCCCGGGTTGGATGGGTGTAACCTTTAAATGATATTTTAAAAAGCCTGATTATACTAAAGGTAATTAGGCTGAATGATGAGTACATTTAATTAAAAATAAATTCACAAGGCACTAAGGCCAAAAGCAATTTCCACCCGTGAGTGCCAGCATTTATCTGCTCGTGTTTCTTTTTAACTCCATTATTTCACTCAAGCATTTCCAACCCCCATTTTTCAAGTGCAGAACACCCACACACCACCACCCATCTCCCTTTGGAAAACATGTACATTATGAACACTGTCAGATGAGCCCACATTTTTAACAATTGCATGGGAAAATGAGCTACCTGGTTTATAATTTCTAGGGCTGCAGATATTAAATATTGTCATTTTCTCCAATATTATCTCCAATAGTTTGCAAGAGCAAAAATGTGATTAAGTAATTAATGTGAAAAATGTGATGCATTAATTATGCTTATTTATTTTATATATTTACTTAATTGACATTGTGCAAGATATATGAAAACCATGACCAATGACTGTCATTTCACCTCCTGCAAATCTGAGACAAAAATAGTTATTAGTCATTAGTCATGGTTTTCATGTATCTTGCACAGTGTCAATTAAGTAAATATATAAAATAAATAAGTAGGTCACACCGCCTTCTCCCCATAGGTTCCGCTCCCCGTCCCCAGAATATTAGTTTTCCCTTTAGAGTTTCCCAGCACTGTTTGTATCATGCCCCCTAGCCCCCCACCGTCTTGATTTAATTACACCTGTTTCCCATCCCACGCACTACATATAGCCCAGTCCGACTCCGGATCTGCATGCCAGTATTGGCTCCATTTTGCGTGTGTGTGTTACTCCCCTATCTTGGTTACTTTGAGTGTTTTGACTTTAATGTTGTTGTTTCTTCCTTTTCAGTGTTGCAGGCTCGTGCTGGTTTTCCCTGATTCCCGGTGTACGTCCTGAAGTGGCTGGTTTTTGGTTTTCCCGTTTCATGTCTGCTGAGAATGCCTCGTTTTGTGTTTTGTGTTTTTCTATCAGCACGAGCCTTGCTGTTTTGTTTTTTGTACGGTGTTTTTCTGTTGTCCCCCTGAGTTGGGGTTTCCCTGTTCCTGTTTTTGGTTATTAAAAGTGTTTTCTTTTTCATCCAGTTCGGCGTCCTCCCCTTTCCCTTCCCACACACACGCCGTGACAGTCATCATGCTACCCACCGCTGAACCCATCTCCCTTGGAGATCCAATCTGCCCCATTTTACTACTTGCCTTTCCTTTCAGAAAACATTAAAATGCTGTCCAATCTGGATACACCCAAAAGGTTGCTGTTAGACAGAAACGAGAAGTCCTGGGAGTGAACTAAACAACATATTTTTAACTAGACTGCATTTCCGCAGAGAAAATGCGAAGTGTGCTTGCTCACTTCTAGACGGCCTAGTTATCTATCTATGCTTTTCTTTTAAGAAGCAGATTTCACTGCCAGACTGACCTCTCTTCCCTTATTTATGTTTTTTAACTTACTCCACAGCCAGTGGATGACATCATTGCTCCAGTGGCTATTTAAATTCAAATGGCCAAAGATTCTAATGACAGTTGGCCTCAGTTGTAACTCGCACAGTCTCTGCTTCTCCCTCTCTCTTTTCAGCCGTAGGCTGCTGTGTGCTTGAGCAAGCACACTAATAAATAAAGCTGCTTTAACCTGTGACACATGCTACACTCTGTCCTGTCAGCTTCATTCTGACAGTCTGAATAATTTCCCTACAGCTCTGGACAGAAAGCTAGACTACACTGCATCATTTATGCTACATAATAAGCGCAACTGAGAAAATGTTTGCTAGCAATCAGAGGCATACAAAGTACCTAACTTACTTAAGTGAATGTACTGATACCAATAGTCAGTGAAAATCATACAGTCAAATTTCACTTAAGTAAAAGTAAATGCTTCCAAAAGTATTAAAAGTACATATTTCACTTCATTGTTGATTTATTGCCCCACACCTACAATACATAAGTAATCATAAATTCACTGGCAGGTCTTCGCTGCAATGGCATTGCTGCCTGACACACCTCCTCCGGTGCCTAAGGGTCGGCGGGCTGCAAGGTAATCTCTCTGAGCTGTGTTTACTCCCCCTCCCCTTTCTTGAATGAACTGGACATGCTACTCCACTGGCAAGGTTGACACCATATATGCCGGCCTTTCTTGCAGCCTGAGAGAATATGATGGAGGCTTGCGCTCATTGTGTTACCAAGGGGGCAACATTCCTCCTTGCCAAGCCACAGATGTAAATTCCTTGGGCAGGGGAGAGAGTCGTACATCTCTCTCACCAAAAAACTAAGCCTTGCCTGCGGGATCTTTCACAGGTCTGCCAAGGTGATGTTTCTGCCACAACCAACTTCTTCCTCTCTTTCCTGCAGGCCTTGGACCAGAAGACTCTCCATACCCTGGCCTGTTCCTCCTGCCTGAGTTCTGCCAATAACTTCTTGGTGCTGTAGCCTGCTTATTGCCTTTTCGACTTCGGCATGAGCCTTCCATTGATGGAAAGTGTAAATCTGGATGTTGACACTCCTCACTAACTGATCAGTGAATTCACTGATCTCCAGCACCAACCTGGTTTTCTCCTACATGTAGCCTAGCATGACCGATTGTAATGGCAGCTGGAGAATGTTTCTTCCAAAGAGACAGATTTGGAATGACAGGCCCAGACATTTCCGGATAAAAGAAGATGTAGCAAAAGGAATAAAGTAGAATGTTACAGAATGAAACAATCTGAATTGATAAAGAAAACAAGCCTTTTTATTAATTATACAAAAGGTTTTGTGTATGTACAATATGCTTGAACAAAATTGACCAAAATGAACCGCTGTAAATGTAGCTGGAATTGAAAAAAATTAAAACATCCAACCAACTTTACAATACAGGTCCATAACAGTGACTATAAAACAGCAATAGCACTTTAAGCAGACATATTTGCAACGTGGCTGACTTCGACATCAAAGCAAAAATTTACATTTATGGCATTTAGCTGACGCTCTTATCCAGAGCGACGTACATCAGTGCTTAAGAAGTCCACAACTGTTTCTTACCTGAAAACAGCTCAAATCCAAGTCAAGTATTTAACCAAGATACTGCAGTCAGAGCATCTATATGACATCAGTCAAATAATAATTAGCCAACACCTAACCCAACAATACGTGAGCCATAGAGAAGAACAACGCAGGTCATAGAGAAGAATAACGCAATACTGTACTGAGTACTGAGAAAACTGAGAAAAATTTCTCAGTACTCCCTATCTCACATGTCTCTAGCGATAACAGTACAGGCAAATCTCAGTGTGGTCAAATTAGTCAAACATGTAAAAGTCCTTATTTATTTTAAGCAGAAGCTGGTTCTCAAATTTGCATGAGCTAACTGCTGCTCGTCTGGGTTGCAGTTTTACAGCATACAGACTACTAGTTACACTACTGGTGATTTCTGATAGGCTGTCATCTACTAAAAAAACAATCACATTTTAGAAAAATGAGACAATAATACCTACTTCCAGACCTGAAGGTAACGGGTAACGAGAACCTTGACAGAAATGTAGTGAGATGAAAAGTACGGTTTCGTCTTTCAGGTGAAGTGAAAAAAAAGACTACTCAAGTGAAGTACAGATACTCAAAAACTGTACTCAAGAATAGTACTCAAATAAATGTACTTACTGTCCACCTCTGCTAGCAATCAATAGCAGATGGAATGCCTTGAAGAAAAATTACCCACCAGTTCAAATTACCTATCATTTTATCATAGTCTAAATATTTTTGTCTGGACACTAGGATTTTTCCAAGAAATGTTAACTTGAATTTGAAAAATCTGCATATTTCTTCTCTCTAAACCACTCACCTGTTCTAGGACCTTTGTCAACATCTTCTGACAAATGAAACATTGGCACAAGAACAAAATAAAGTCCATCATAAAATCTGCATCTTGGCAGTTGCAAGTATGAGGCATTACTTTATTTTCAAAGCATTGAAAACGTTCAGTTTTCTAGAAACACCCAGGCTCATATAAAATATGAGCCGTGACAGCTGGCACTGAACTCCTTCCTCAACAACTGGATCCTGGACTTTCTGACTGGGAGAACTCAGTCAGTATTAGAGCAAAATCTACATCACCACGCTGAGCACAGGGGCCCCAGGGATTTCAAAAGAGCATGCCATGATTATTCGCCATTGGACATCAGCGGTTTCTCTGTAAAGACTGTCAAAATAAGTCCCCTGGTGCATGAAGAACCTCAAGTGGACCCCCAGCACCAACTCTATCTCTAATTCATCACCACATTATACAGACTTCTCTACAACTGCATTTTTGTACATTATTGTGTATCATATTGTTTAGTAAATTGTTCATTGTGTCTTTATAAATTGTTTTTAAACTGATGCACCTGAGAGAAACCATCAACCGGATTCCTTGTATTTATTTGCATACTTGGCTAATAAACACAATTTTGATTCTGATGTCAGCATAGTATACAAATTGTACCTCATCAGATCACCTATAGTGGATAACAAGCACGGCTTAAAAGATCATCTGTGTTTTTCCTTTCCTCTCTGTTGCATACATTTACACAGTCAGAAGCATCTCCAAACCCAGCAACATTGTGGTTGACCCCACATAGTCATCGCACACCCTCTTTTCCTTCCTTCATCTCTCGAAAGCTTCTGCACCATCCATGTCTTCACTACCAGGATGAGAAATAGTTAATTACCCCAGACTATTAGGGTGTGTTCGAAATCGCGCACTACCGTCAGTGCACTGAGATGTAGTGCGCACTGCTGTGGTTCAGTGCTGTCTTAA
Source organism: Nannopetersius ansorgii (assembly GCA_037974605.1). Lineage (NCBI taxonomy): Eukaryota > Metazoa > Chordata > Actinopteri > Characiformes > Alestidae > Nannopetersius > Nannopetersius ansorgii. The sequence continues at coordinate 4,535,834 of JBBPDE010000021.1, read as the reverse complement.
ACAGAACACTAACGTTTTGCACTTAGCGGAAGTGACGGACTCACATTTGCTCGCAATTCTCCAGCCGGCAAAATATCTGCCGGTTTTATCTGCCAGCTGCCTCCACTTGGGCATGTATTTGACTGGTTGAAAGTCCCGCCCCCTCCGCTACGTGGTCAAAATGGCGCCTGTTTAGTGCGCATAGTGTCCATCGTTCTGCACTGCCTTTTCTGACTGATTTCAGTGCTTGGTTTTCAGTGTGAGCGCAAAACGCACTAAAATTGCGCACTAAAAGTGTGCAAGTGCGCAATTTTGGACACACTCAGACTCCTAAATCAGAAATTAATTACGTACTGCACTTCACTCTCTCTCTCATTCATGTGCGCGCGCGTGCACACACACACACACACACACACACACACACACACACACACACACACACAGCATATCTTACTCCCATACTGCACAAACATGGATTGGTGGAGGTCTAGTGGGTAGGATACTTGCCTCTGGACCAAAAGGTCATGGGTTCAAATACTACCTTCAGCAACACCACTGGGTCCCTGAGCAAGACCCTTAACCCCAAGTTGCTCCAGGGAGACTGTCCTGTACTTAGGGAATGGAAGTGGCTTTGGATAAAAGAGTCTGCTAAATGCCCTAAATGTAAATGTAAACACACTAAACTGTTTCACCACAAACAAAAAAACTTACTCCCCATTTGCCACTGTTAATACTCTGAATTTATTATATATTGCACATTCTCTGTGATGTTTCTGCTATTAATCTTGTGGTGTTCTGTTTTTGGTTTTTTGAGTTACAGCATAGTACTGGAGGAATGTTATTTCACTGCACTGTGTATTGTGTGAATAGTAGTGTGACGAGCTGGCGGGTAAAGACTGGCTCCCATGAACCTTTGAGGGGTTTTGAAAAGGGGAGCCGTTAGGCGGGAACCTGCTGTTGGCGGGCAAACAGAGTGTTTGGGGAGGAGCTAAAGGAAATAGCTCAGTTGGGGTTCAGACAGCATAGAGGCAGGGTGTGTTGGTGTTGGCTGCTGCTGCTGCTGCTGTAAAAAGCTTCTCAAATAAAGCTCAGAAAACTCAAGGATTCCAGTGTTGTCGACTGTCTTTCTCACGCTCGTTACACTGGTGTCAGAAGTGGGATGACAGCGTTTCAGAAAGCAGTCGACGCCCTAATGGAACAAGCCCTCGAGGAAGAAATAGGCGCCATGCTGGAGAAGGCCCAGCGGGCCTCTGCACGCCCAGATGGCACCAGCGTCAGCCGGAGAATGGCGGACCGTTACAGCACACCAGCGAGAAGCAGAGCCCGGGAGGATGGCGGAGAAGCGTCGACAGCTCCGGCACCAGTGGACGCCCGGAAGGTCGTCAAGCATGAAAGACAGAAAGGTGCCACTAGAGCCATACCTGGTGCAGGTCGTACATGCAGCAGAATACAATGGCTGGTGGCCGCATGAGGCGGCGGTCCACCTCGCCATGGCTCTGGAAGGAGAGGCGCTGAAAGTTCTGGTCGACCGCCCGCTGGAGGAGCACCGGGATTTCGACCAGCTGGTGGCGTCGTTGTAGCAGAGGTTTGGCCGACCAGAAAGAGAAGAGACCGCGAGAACCCAGCTCGGTGAGTGACGGTGAAAGACTGGTGAAACGTGGGGCGCGCTCGCCGGGGACCTGCAGAACTGCACGAGCCGAGCCTACCCGTGGTTCTCACCAGCGGCACAGGAAGAACTGGCGCTGTATGCATTCCTGCGCACACTCTCACCTGAACGCCTACAGCAACACATGCGACTCACAGTGCCAACCTCCCTGACAGCAGCACTAGCAGAGGCGGAGCGCACGAGGCCAACTTGGGCGACAAACTCAAGCCTCCCTCGCATCAGAGAGTAGCGGCCGGAGAAGCAGAGGTGGAGGAAGTTCCAAAGCAGACCGAGGTGACCAGCGTGGAGGGTGGTGCCCCGGAGCCAACGCACCCACAGCGGCCAAGAGTGTGCTACCGTTGTGAAATGCACCGTTGAAGGGGTCCGCTGCCGAGCGCTGGTGGATACCGGCTCCACCATCACGATCGTATGGCCGGGTGTGTTGCCGCATGCCCAGCAGCAGAACCCACCCAGCTGGGAAGAAACGAATGTGCAGCTCTCGACAGTGACAGGTGCCCGAGCCAAGATGAGAGGGAAGCGGCTGCTGACTCTCACTGTGAACGGAGTGTCAGTCGAGCACGAGGTGTGGCTGGCAGAGGTGGTCAAGGAGTGCATCCTGGGGATGGACGCACTGGAAAAGCTAGAAGCAACAGTGGACGTCGTGGCGGCGGATACACAGACACTGCGGTGAACGCGGCTCACCGAGCATTGAGACCGTCTCCCGAAACACCGTCCAGGAACTATTGCAGAGAGACAGCGAGGGGCTCAACGAAAGACAGCGGGCCGAGTTGGAGCTGTTACTGACACAAAATGAGTACCTGTTTGCAGCCAAGGACGAGGATTGCACTCTCACGGGTCTGGTTCAACACCGCATAGAGACGGGGAACGCTGCCCCAATCATCCTGCGGCCGCACCGATTATCACTGGTCAAGCAGCTGAGCAGAAAATCGAGGAGATGGCAGCAGTCGGAGTTATCGAGCCATCGGACAGTCCCTGGGCAACCCTGGCAGTTCTGGTCAGGAAGAAGGACGACAGTTGGAGGTTCTGTGTGGACTACCGGCGCCTCAACACGGTAACCAAAAAAGACTCCTACCCTTTACCGTGAATAGATGACGCATTAGATTATATTGCGGGCTCGCGTTGGTTTACTTCGCTAGACATGCGTAGTGGGTATTGGCAGGTAGAGTTAGCTGAGAGAGCTAAACATGAGACGGCCTTTACGATTGGGCACGGTTTATGGCAGTTCCGGTTTATGCTGTTTGGCCTGTTATGCTTTGTAATGGTCGAAAGGCTCATGGAACGCGTACTCAGTCAGATACCATGGACAAAAGGCGTGGTTTATCTGGATGATTTGCTGGTGCATGCTAGGACGTTCGAGGGGGCGGTGCAAAATTTGAGGGAAGTACTCGGAGCCATTCGCACAGCCGGCCTGTGACTAAACTCATGTAAATGCGCACCGTTTAAGAGAGAGGTAGCGTTCTTGGGGCACATAGTCAGTGGGGAAAGAGCGACTGACTAGTAGAGCGATTCAACCACACACTGGCAACCCAGCTGGCGATCTTGGTGGCTGAGCACCAGCGAGACTGTGACTGACATTTACCCCTGGTCCTGTGGTCTTACCTCACCACTGTGCAGGAAAGCACCCAGAGCACCCCCGCGGCGCTGATGTCTGGCCGCGGGCTGTGGACGCCCGTGGACCTAGCATTCGGGCCTCCCCCTGAACCGGAGATTGTGGGGCCGCCTGGGCCGGACTATCTTCGCCGCCTGCAGGAGCGGCTCCGGGTGGTTCACGCACTGGCGAGGGAATGCCAGGGTGGGCCAACAGCGTGGCAGAAACGCGTCTACGATGTGCGCAGCCGGGGCAGGATTTCACGCCCCGGGCACTCATGTGGGTTTACTGCCCCTCCTGGAAAAAGGGGCGGAATCTTAAGCTGGACAGTCACTGGCGAGGACCAGGAGAGGTCCTAGAACGCTTAGGTGAGGTCGTCTACCGAGTGAGACCGCAAGGCCGCCGCAAGGCGATGGTGCTACACAGAGACAGACTGGCACTGTACCACCCACAGGCCGGTACAAGGGACTCATGGAAGTCGGACAATGGGGCGACCGTGTCGCCAAGTCAGGTAGGCCAAGGGGAACAGGAGGCGAGTGGTGAGGGCACGAGTCTGGCCCAAAGGGATACACCACGGGCGCCTCGTAGGCGTAACCTGCCAGCTCGTCTCCGATATTGTGTTTTAGACTCATGGGGTGGTCGTGGACGACGCACCCCCTCGGAGGGGGGCTGTGTGATGAGCTGACGGGTAAAGACAGGCTCCCGTGAGCCTTTGGGGGTTTTTGAAAAGGGGAGCCATTAGGCGGGAATCTACTGTTGGTGGGCAAACAGAGTGTTTGGGGAGGAGCTAAAGTTAATAGCTCAGTTGGGGTTCAGACAGCATGGAGGCAGGGTGTGTTGGCGTTGGCTGCTACTGTAAAAAGCTTCTCAAATAAAGCTCAGAAAACTCAAGGATTCCAGTGTTGTCGCACAATTACGTCCACTACAGCTCGTAGTTTTATTAAGAATCTTCCAGAAATATCAACCCCATCTGTCATATCCATCTTGTCTTGCAGACCTAGATTACCTGAGTGAATGCTTTGAGAGCTGTCTCCGATCCATTAGACTTCATCGCACCTCTAAGATGTAAAAATGTCAGACAAAAAAAGCTGGCTCCCTGGTTTAATGATCAAACGCGTGCTTTAAAGCAAAATGCACATAGACTAGAACGCAAATGGCGGTCGACTAACTTGGAATCCTTCCACACCGCCTGGAAGGAGAGCTTTAGAGACTACAACAATGCACTTACCACAGCATGCTCTACCTATCTATCATCCCTCATCCCTCATAAAAATAACCCCAGGTTTCTGTTTAGTACAATTTCTAAACTAAGAATCAGGGAGGTGCAGAACCACAGGTTTCTGTAAATCTTACTAGGGATGTTTTTATTGTCTTCTTTAATAATAAAGTTTAATTAATTAGACAAGAAATTCAGTCACATCATCACATCAATGCCAAAACTAGAGCAAGAGAAATCGCTTAAAATGGCATACATTTCAAAGTCACGCGTCTTTTTTTCTCTCGATGTGTTAAATGTCATCGCGCACGAAGTAGATTACCGACGAGCGACTTTTTTGCTTGAGTGAGAGGGGGTGGGTTTTGGCAGTTTGGAGGTGGGCTTTGACAGTTTCTGCCTGCGAATCCTATTGACCAATGGATCCTGGTCTTGTGATTGGCTAAAGAAAGTTTCTACAGAAAAACCAAAGATTTTGGAGGAAGAGGAATGGCGACAGGATGGTTAAACAGAAGTTACAGTTTATTGACATTGTAGTAATAATAATTATTTCATGGTTAGGTCTTACACGTCTAATAAGCACGCAATCAATGGTAAAGCAACCGATGTCTTTGTCACTCGCTCACAAATGTTATAATGGTATGTCACCAATTTCTCCGTACCATCTTCCATCAGTGGAACAAAAAGCACGAAACGTAATGGATGATTATGCAGATATACCAAAAAAGTTGCTTGTCAGTAATCTACTTCACGCGCTAGGACATTTAACACATCGAGAGGAAAAAAACATTCGCGAGAGGAAAAATACAGTTCACGCGCAATATTATCACAACCGTGCATGCGATTCTTAATTTTGTGCTCTCAAGTTTCACATTTGCGCGCGCGACTTTGACATTTCTATCAGCGATTTTTTTGCAGCAAGCAATTTTGCGTGCTCTAGTTTTGGCATTGATGTGACGCCATACGACTCAACCACATTTGCCACCTGATTTGGCAGACACAGATGCTGTTGCTGAAAAACTGACATATTTTACCCTGACTTAACTGACTTTCTGCAGTTATTCTCTCTTCAAAATCTTACACCTGTTCACTTGACTCTATTTCTACAAGCCTGCTTAAAGAAGTCCTACCAGTAATCACCAGGCCTCTCATATCAGTCTTAAATGCTTCACTTAGTATCGGCTATCTACCAAAATCCTTTAAATTAGCAGTGATTAAACCGCAGTTGACAAAAACACACCTTGACCCATGCGAGCTCTCAAACTATTGACCTATCTACAACCTTCCATTTCTATCTAAGGTCTTAGAGAAAGTCGTGGCCCACCAGTTATGTTCACTACTACACAAAAACCGTATATATGAAAAATTTTAATCTGGGTTCCGGCCTCATCATTGTACAGAAACAGCCTTAGTAAAGATAGTAAATGATCTCTTACTGTCTGCGGACAAAGGATTTGTCTCTCTGCTTGTTTTGCTCAACCTAAGTGCAGCATTCAACACAATTGACCATGCTATTTTACTAGATAGACTAGAAAATCATGTTGGAACTACTGGAACCGCTTTATCCTGGCTTAGATCATACCTGACTGACCGCTATAAATGTGTAATAGTAAACGGAGAGTCCTCAGCACCCACCAAAGTAAAATTCGGTGTCCCACAAGGCTCTGTTTTAGGACCCCTGCTATTCACTCTGTACATGCTGCCACTAGGAATGATTATTCGGAAACATGGAATTAGCTTCCTTTGCAGAGATACACAGCTTTATATCTCTGCAAATCCCAATGATAAATCTAGATTAAATAAGATTAGGGACTGCATCGAAGATAGAAAAGACTGGATGTCACATAACTTCCTCTTACTCAATGCAGATGAGGTCCTTCTTTTAGGCCCAAAAGCTGCTAGAAACAAACTGTCAGGTCTAATGCTTGATCTTGCTGGTTCCTCAGCCTCTCCAGCGTTAACTGTAAAGAATCTCAGTGTCACTTTTGATACTGATCTTTCATTCGATACACACATAAGTACCGTTACTAAATTAGATTTCCTTCATCTACAAAACATTGGTATGTAAGAAGTGCATTATGTCTCCATGATGCAGAAAAACTAGTCCATGCCTTTATTGCTTCCAGGCTCGATTACTGTAACAGTCTCTTACCTGGCTGTTACAGCAAAAACCTAAACAAACTTCAGCTGGTCCAGTATGCGGCAGCTAGAGTCCTCACTAGAACCAGGAAATTCGACCACATTAGCCCAATATTATCTAGACCTCATTGGCTTCCGATCAAATTTTGTATAGACTACAAAATTCTACTAATGACGAATAAAGCCTTAAATGGCCTCGCTCCTGATTACCTATGTGAACTTATCTCCTATTATGAACCTCTGCGGTCACTCAGATCGCAAGGTGCTGACTACATACTTGTACCCAAAGTTCTTCAGGGGTAAGAGCATTCTCATATATATCCCCAAAGCTCTGGAACGCAATACCAAATAACATTTGGGACTCAGACACAGTCTCAGTGTTTAAGTCCACGCTGAAAACATACTTGTTTAGTCAGGCTTTTTGTAGCTAAATGTTTTCTGTTAGATGGAAGGTGTAGAGCTGGGAGGCGGTGGGCAGAAATTTCAAGCAAACTGGGATACTGTTGTTGTCGCCCCACCACTCCTCGCGTTCACACAGGTTTGTTGGCGGTGGAGTGGAGATGCCGGTGTCAAAGGGTGCTCTCATACCCATCATACCTCTCGGTTCTGCCCTTTCCAGCTAGGCTGCTTTAGCTAGAGATGCCGGTGTCTTAACTTTCACTCTTCACAGATATAAGTAATCCTGCAAAGTTAGGCAGAACTAACTCTCTCCTCTGTTCTCTCTGAGGGGAACTGCTGCACGTTTGCTGGACTGATCACCATGGGAGACTGCCCTCGACCAGTCCCAGCTCCACTCAGGCCCTTCCCCAAGCTGGGCCACTGCTGCCTAATGCCCAGGCAGAGATTGTTCCTCCTGATCCTGATGTTTATGGACTACAGACTCTCTGTTCCTCTTCCAACAATATTTACCTCTTTGGACACTTAATCAAACCAACTCTGTTAGCCACAGTGGGCCTATCTGCCTATAACCTCATTCACTGAGGCGCTCTCCTGTATTTATTCTCTTTTCTCGTTCCTTTCTGAAGTGAAAGTGATCATTTATCATACGTGAACACACCACTGCACACAGTGTGAACAGCGCGAAATTCAACCTCTGCATTTAACCCATTCACCAAGTGAAGCAGGGGGCAGCCTGGGGAGCAGTGTGTGGGGACGGTACCTTGCTCAGGGTACCTCACCGGTGCCTAGCGGTCTTGGGAATCGAACCCAGACATTCTGGTCACAGGGCGAATGCCCTAACCACTAGGCTACCAGCTGCCCCCTAGGCTACCAGCTGCCCCGAGGATGGATGGGTTCCCCTTTTGAGTCTTGGTTCCTCCCGAGGTTATTCCTCCTGCTGAGGGAGTTTTTCCTCGCCTATGTCTTACTCACTAGGGGCTCGGACCTGGACTATGTAAAGCTGCTTTGTGACACCCTGGATGTAAAAAGCGCTATATAAATAAAATTGAATTGATTTGAATTGAATTCAACATGTCTGCCTTATCTCTGCCTTATGGTGGCATAGTAGGTAGGATACATGCCTCTAGACCAAGAGGTCATGAGTTTGAATCCTACCTTCAGCACCACCTCTGGGTTCCTGAGCAAGACCCTTAACCCCAAGTTGCTCCAGGGAGACTGCCCCTGTAGTTAGGGAATGGAAGTTGCTTTGGAGAAAAGAGTCTGATAAATGCCCTAAATGTAAATGTAAATTAACCCAATCCAAATAAGGCTTTTGCAGCAATATCAATAGTGCATTCAAAGTTGAGAGATAGAAGTCGCTTACCATTTACTATAGCGCACTGAGTATGTTTGTATTATCTACATTGACAGACCTACTCAAGAAATGTTACCTTTTTTTCAATTTTGCAGATTTTACACTCATGGTGAGATCTTCAGAACTATGAAATAAATTAGAGAATTATATAGTGAATAAATTAATTAAACAATGCAAAGCTTATTTTTGCACTTGCCTTGAAACAGCTTCACATATTTTTGGAATTATCTCTAGAACACTCAGGCCGAGCTACCTAGTTTGCGTTTCATCAAGTTTGCTTGAAGATGTTTCATGTATGCTCAACGCTTGGTGGTATAATTCTTGGGGATCCCAAAAACAGATACAAAAACATTTGTCAGTCACAGTCAGTTGAAACAAGAAGACATGTATCAAAACCAAACTTGATACCTGGACTCAGGACAAGCCACACATTTTCACACAAAAGTCATTTGTTGGCTTTCTGATGTACAAAAGCTTTTGTCCATTGCAGCTAACAGGTCATGAGGCCATAACTGCAACAGTTAGATGTATCACAACCAAAAATTATACCTGGACTAAGTCTGCCACATTACTAGGGGGTGTTGTAATTAATGTCTAATGATATCCCCTTTAGTTAATGTATATGAGTTTTTGACCGGTTGATCAGGAGCTGATTTGAAATCAAAGATTTCGCCCATAGTGATTCTTGAACTGAACACTGCAATTGTGACATCATCTCACTCGTAGTGCTGTTTGCAGAGACTCCGACAGCACGCGGCAGTAATCAGCAGCTAAACACACGGCATTATGAGATGGGAACAAGTGTTAGATTGAAAGTCATCTTGGGGCCAATGGGCACAAGGCAGGGACTCACCCTGAGTGGGGCATTATTATTTTATTTTATATTACATTATATTATATTAGATTTTATTTTATTTCTTTCAAATTATTTAAATTAAAGTGAAAAGCATTTGAAAGTGAAAGTGACAATCTGGTCATACATGAACACACCACAGCACATAGTGTGAACAGCACGAAATACTTCTTCTGCATTTAACCCATTCACCAAGTGAAGCAGGGGGCAGCAGGAACACAGCGCGCGGGGAGCAGTGTGTGGGGACGGTACCTTGCTCAGGGTACCTCAGCAGTGCCTAGTGGTCTTGGGAATTGAACCCGGACTTTCTGATCACAGGGCGAATGCCCTAACCACAAGGCTACCAACTGCCCCAATTATTTCTCCTTAATGCATGGCGAGAGACAGCACAAATGTGTAGCAGAAAGTGAGTCTTGGAGCTAATATTGTGATGTCACATTTATGTCGGACAGAGAGTGACAAGAGTTCAGACACTAAAAAAGACGTATGTCACTGTTTGCTGTGGTTTAATTAAAAGGAATTAGCCCATGGACATGGCTATGCATAATTTTCCCACCCGTTTTAGGGCATGAGAAGTTTGCACCACCTATTTTCAGTTTTACGTAGCTAGTTTGACAACAAACAGCAAGTTATTACCCCTCGCCGTGGTTAAGCAGTAAACCATAGCACACTGCATGAAGGAGACAATAGAGGAGACAGTTCAATATTCCACTCCAAACTGATTTTATAGCAATCATGCAATCACACATTTTCTCATGATAACTATCTAGTTATTGTAATTCTATTCTATTATTATTATTATTATTATTATTATTATTATTATTATTATTATTAATAATAATAATAATAATAATAATAATAATA
>JBBPDE010000021.1:4512427-4523791 GCA_037974605.1 Nannopetersius ansorgii | reverse complement strand
AACAATATGGGACTGCCATTAAAATGAATGGAGCCTTTGGCTCTATTCATTTTAATGGGCAGGCCCATAATAAAACTTAAGAAGAACAATTGTGTGGCTTGCTCTGCAAGCACAATAATAAAACTTAAGAACAATAGGCTGCTGAGTGCATGAGCAAGCACACTAATGATGCTGTTCTGAGACTTTTCATTTCTTTGTCCAACTTACAAAATCAGCGAGGGGTCAAAATTATTTCCTCCACCCTATATATATACACATACATTCACACATATACTGATATATACTGTGTGTATGTCTGTCCGTACTTACGTCTGACATCTTTGAAGTAGATCGTCTGTCTGTTGGGGTTGAGTAGCTGGATGACGGAGTCGTCATTATTTTTTACTCGACAGCTGATAGTGGCCGTTTCCCCCTCCACCACTGAGACATTGTCTGTCGCAAGGTTCTGGCTTTGAACTAGAGAATCAGTGGGTGAAAAAAGGAAGAAATAGAGAGAAAAAACACTGTCCACGTTAGAAACATTTCTTTCACACAGAGATAAAATCCAACAGCATCTAAAACCCACAATCTAACACTTACATGAGTGCACAATGAGAAGCGGGTGGCAAAATGCACCTGGGGAGGGTGTGAATAACCTGCAGAGTGTGAAAGTGAGATTGCTTTTCTCTCTCCTCCCTGCATGGTGAATGTTTTCATGAGCCTGTGTGTGTTGTGTTAATCAAATTTCAGTTTGATCAGGGATGGCTCATCAACCATGAACCATGAACTTTGTTTTCTTTGAGGACACAAAGATCATCATAATAAATGTTCTAAATTGTCAAAATAAATATTTAGTTTCTGGGCCTAGTTGACTTCAGCGAGACTAGTTAGCCTAGTTAGCAGAGAAGCTATGCAAAAGCTTGCAACACAACTTTACTTTAAGGCCTCGTTCACACGGACATCTGAACCAGGCATTTTTCTGGCGTTCGTGACGCCAGGTGAGCACCTATTGAACGCCGCCCATTTTATTGCTCATTGAAGCAAATCAAAGCGTCCACACGGGCGTTCAGCACCGGTGTTAGGCCGGCTGCGCGTTCGGATGGCGTCAAATAAACGCTGCATGCAATGTTTTCTTGGCGTCAAAATCCCAACGAACGTGAGGAAAACGTCGCTATGGCGTTTACATGCCGTTCGGTTGACGTTTTGGAGGACCGAATATGTCCCATGATTCTGTACGGCAACTGTGAAAAACCACGGTTTACGAAAAATGTCGGACATTTATCCAGCCCATTTCGTGCAAGAAGTAGAGCAGAGACCAGTGCTGTGGGACATCTCCTTAGCAGAATATAGTGACTGCTACAAGAAGAACAAGGCTTGTGATTCTGTTGCTGAGCAGCTGAGAGTAATTACTGCCCCCACAGATAAATACACGAAACTACAGATTGGGCGTCAGGCTGGTGTTAAACGAATCCTAGTCAAACGCCTTGCTGATGTTGATCATGCATCACTACCAAGTGCCACAAAAACGCCTATGGCGTTCAGAGTGCATTCATTTCGAACGTCCGTGTGGACGAGGCCTTACAGTCCCAAAACCCTGGCAAAGAGACAATGCTGAGACACTAGTATCAAAGTAATATTAGGGGTCCAACGATGCAGCATGGAGGATCCTTATAGTTTTAATGCTGGTTTTAATTATTATTTTCAGCCTCAAAATGCATTGAGGAGCAAAAACCGTAACGTGCACAGCTTTGCAAGGTACATGTGCTATTTCAACCACTACTCAGCCACGCCACTGCACCAAGAGGTGGCGCTATAAGAAGCACTTTTTCGTTGAAAATCAGCCAAAGGGGCGCCAAAAATTTCTACATGGCAAAAATGATGGCTATCCCAGGCCGACAATTCTCAAACTTGGTACATTTGTTGACATGCAAGCTTAGATGATGCAGTTCAAATTTAATCAACTTTGCCCATTTGGGGGCACTATAACACACATTCAAACAGTGCAGTGGTTTCCTACCAATAATTAATGAACCATGAGACATATTTACAACTGCACTGCTGAATTTTGCCTTCTGTTACAAGTTCACAAATGTGTATGTTTTTGATACTACAAAACATGTGCCAAGCTCAAGGCTTTCTAACCTGTCAGCATTGCGGAGGAATTGGCGCAAACAGCTTGCACCCTGCTCATCACCGTTTGTGGCTATATTTATTATTATTATTATTATTGTTGTTGTTGATGTTGTTGTTATTATTATCATTATTATTATTATTACTGTTATTGCCATTATTTATCCATGCGAATTGATCAACAAACAACTTAACTAAATATGGTCTGTAAATATAAAGAAGTGTGAAATGAAATATCTTGCAACATATTGACAAACTAAGGTAATGATTACAAAGAGATATGCTACAAATGTGAAATTGTTGGCCTGCGTTGCTCTGTTTTGTAAGACAGCAGTAGCTAAAAAGCAATATTATAATAAATATGTAAATTAATATTATACCTCTTTAAACTGCAGGATAAATTAAGATTTTAATGTACCCATTGATGTGAAAAGGTTTCCAGGATAAGATGACACAACTTGTTTCACATGAAATGTTTTACAGAATTGGTTTAAGCTAAATAACCAGTTTTATGCAACTAGGTAATATATTTAACACTATGGCACATAAAACATCAAAATATACAGTTCTTCAAAATAGCCTCTTAATACATCTAATGAAAAGAGCTGACATAGCAGAGATTAATCCAGTGACTAGCATTAGTAACATGCCGTAACATGTTAACATGTAACATGGTGAGCTTGAGTAGTTTTTTTTTAATTATTGTTAATTAATTCTACATTAATCTTGTATGATGTGAACTGCGTGTCCTAGGGTAGTATAGTAGTTACTTAGTGCTTTTTAAGTTTAGGTTAAGACATCATTAAGGAGCAACTCATACAAAATATTTGTAAAAAAAAATTGCAACACTGAATTCTATATTTAGTGCCACTTCCTCCTGGCACTAATAGAAAAACATGAATGAGCAACTAAAAAAGAGAAGGGGAAAAAATCTGAAGGGCAAAAGTTTGCATGATTCAGATGTCAGATCCCCTACCCCTCAAACAGGCAAACAGGCCTGTCACTTTAAGTAAAGGAGAAGAAAGCAATCAGATCCTCTAATGGTGCCAGATAAGGAGAGACAGTTTAATAAAAGAGACAGACAGAGAGACAGACAGACAAAGGGGAAAAGGGGAATGTCAAAAGGGAAATGCAGGGTGTGTGTGGGGTGGTTTGGGAGAGGGAGCTGAAAACGCAAATCCTGTCCATGTTTATGTAAGAAAGAGGTTACAGATGAAGGTTAAGCTCACAGGGGTTATCACAGCGGGTTGTCACAGCAGTGTTAAAAGGGGGTCAGGGACTGATAGTCTGACTTGTGGGCAGCTATCAGACTAAATGATAGAAGATCCAGCATGCAGCAGCACACACAACAGCAACTTTCACTGGACAGAAGAAACTCTAGCCTGTCCTAACATTTATAGGGTAACATTTACGGCATTTAGCAGACAATTTTATCCAAAGCAACTTCCACTTCATAATTACAGGGGACAATCTCCCTGGAGCAACTTGGGGTCTTGCTTAGTGGTGGTCCGCTGAAGGTAGGATTTGATCTCATCACCTCTTGGTATTCTAACCACTAGGCCAACACCACCCCTAATGATCATTACAACCTACTGCAATAACCACTACTTTGGTAATGATTCTGCAGTCTTCATCTGTAACCTCATCATCAGATATCATCAGATATCTAATATTTTTGTATTTTCAGGACTTAAATGAAAACATTTAAGTCCTGAAAATACAAAAATAATAGATAAATAAGAGATAAATAAATATTTTCTGTGTCCAGAGATAAAGAATCCCATTCCATGCATTTCTCCACCCATGAGCATCATCTTCATTTCAGACTAAGCCTCCATTACCCTTATTGCTTAGGCTCAGGCCATGAAAAAGAGGGCACCATATAAATTAGCTTTCAGCGCAGAACAAGGCATTGCAGAAACAGCAGAGAAATGTGTGTCCTGTGTATTTGCATAGCTTGTTCAAACAGATTTATGACATTATCTTTGTATTTAATTATCAGCATTCAAAAGGAGTAGCACAGAACACTGATCATTTTAACCATAGATTAAAGCTGTCAGAGCAGGCTGCTCCACTTATAGCCAGCCAGACACGCCATTTATATTACTGCAAGTCCACTGCCACCCACACTGCCTCCAGAGAAAACTCAGCATGTGTGTGTGTGTGTGTGGGTGGGGGTGTGTGTGTTTGTGTGTGTGTGTGTGTGTGTGAGAGAGAGAGAGTTAGAGAGAGAGACAGACGCTTGGTGTGCTGAGAAGGTCAAAGTGCTCTAGTGTATGAGAGGCCCCTTGAGAATTTATTCATATTCTCTCACATGCACCACTATAGTGTCTCACACACACCACTATAGTCTATCACACACACCACTATAGTCTCTCACATGCACCACTATAGTCTCTCACACACACCACTATAGTCTCACACACACACTACTATACTGTCTCACACACACCACTATAGTCTCTCACATACAACACTATTCTCCCTGGGTCGCACACTTACTATCATACTCTCTTACATACACCACTATAGTCTCTCACACACACTAATATACTCCTGTTACATGTGTATGTGAGAGATTATAGTGGTGTGTGTGAGAGACTATAGTGGTGTATGTGAGAGATTATAGTGGTGTGTGTGAGAGACTATAGTAGTGTGTGTGAAAGACTATAGTGGTGTGTGTGAGCGAGTATGGTGGTGTATGTGAGAGACTATATTATTGTATGTGAGAGATTATAGTGGTGTGTGTGTAAGACTATAGTGGTGCATGTGAGAGAATATAAATAAATTCTCAAGGGGCCTCTCATACTTGTGTCCTCCTCTGCACACTCTTTCAGCCACACAGAAGACCCACGTGTGAATCCATAACATGAATGATGTAGAAGAGCAAAACAGGAGTGAATGTGAATATGTTTGCTTTCAAGACATCTTCAAGACAATAATAAAAAACCTTTTTGAAAAAGCCAGTTCTATGTGACACAAATGATAAAACATGGTAATATATACATTAATACAATGAAACACTGAACATATACCAGTTATTTTAGTTGACAAACTGCAGACTTTTAAGTAAGCTGAAAAGGGTGAAATATTAGTGATAGTTTTCAATTATCTCAAAGAAACAAAAATGTACAAATAATGACATAATAGAAACATTGCACCACCATTTTAGTGAGACCAAAAGATTATTATTACTATTATTATAATTATCGTTTGCATGTTCTCATTCTGATATATTTCCGTGGCTGTATCCTATGCCGGATGAAGGCCAAGACATCATGATATGTTTATAAGTGTGTTAGAAATTTTTGGACTATGTGGCATATGTTTATTATTGTAGCTTTCTGTAATGTCATGCATATGTTTAGTTGCTAATCTCATTTTTTCAGACTTGCATGGGGCTGACACCAGTGCAGGACAGAACAATGGGGACAAACAGCACATTCTCCATTCTTCAGAGGTGTTGTATTTCATGTGCCAAGTCTGTGCATTTGTGTATTTTATCTGTGTGTCTTTTTAGGGTGTGTGTGTCTGGTATGGTGATGTCTATAATGTATGTGGTTTTGTTCTGTTTGTCAATGTTATGTCAGGTCTGTCAGGATGGTTCTGTTGTAGTACAGCTTGTGTGTTCTGTTCAACAGTACTGTGTTTGGTTTGTATTTGTAATATGGTGTGTGTGTTGATGTTGTAGTGCTAACTGTTGGTGTATGATGTTTGTAACCTGATTGTGTCAGTGTGTGTCAGTAGTTTGCAGTCAGATATGTATGTTGTGTTGTTTCTTGTGCAGTGTGACAGTATGTACAGATGGTGTCTGTAATGCTTGTGTCCTTCAGGATGTATTTTCTGTAGTTTCTGCTGTTGATGACTTAGTTTTGAATAGCTAACATGAACTCTTCAGTTTCACAGAACAAATCTATTATTAATATACTTCTTCTTCGTGTTATTATTAGTATTGTTAATGACCCGAAAATTAATTTAGGTCAGGATGATGTAGGCCAGTCTTTCAACATGTTTTAATTATTTTAAGAAATATAATTTCAATATGCTGTAATAACCCATAGGCTGAGATCTGAGGCACATTAAAATAATAGGCTTAATATATAGAAAACAGGATGGTGTTGGTGATGACCAGCATTGTACTCGTCCATCTGCGAGATATGACCTGTGGACACTGTACCACTACAACTTGCCAACAGCTCCCCACCACCACCACCACCCGCACATGCCCCTGTTAACAATTCACTCTCAGAAAAAAAGACATTGGAGCTACTATTGTGGTACATGGGTGTTTTTTACATTCAAAGCTGAATCGAACATCATGAGCTATTAACAACATGTCTCCAATTAAAAAGAGAAGCTTCACATTAACTTCTTTTTGGAACATCCCTCTGAATATTCATGAACAATTTAAAATAATTATCATTATATTATTCTAATTCCCAGCACTAGAAATGTTCATTCACATGGTCAATGACATTAATTATTTGCTTAATAAAGAAAAAAAAGGTTCATTTTGTTTTTAAAGCAGTCATAAATAGTTGGGCATCTGTTTTTCATCTTTAATTTAATAAAATGTTTTGTGCAATATAACTGGATAGAAGCTGTTAAAATGCTATTAAAAACAAAGATTTTCAAGGAGAGTGCACACAGAGGGAAAGAAAGTGTGCTGCAGAATGGAAGAGGACCTTCACTGCACTCTCCCTCTCGGTCCTCCTGCATGACAGCGAGAGGGGGCACAAGGAGGACCTCCGGCAGCTGTCTATATCCACAGTCCCCAATTCACCTCAACACTCTCCTCTGCTTCACTCTCTAAACAAAAGGGCCATTAACAGCAAGCAGAAAGAGTGGACATTGGGTGGTGATTTGTGTAGCACTGTCCTGATTGGCAGTGGATCTATTTTAAAATATTACGCTCTGTTTCTCTCTGTTGCTCCAGAGGAATGAGGCTTACCATTGATAACTCCTTAGGGGTTACTATAACAGACATAATGAATAACCAGCAGGAAACATGTTATCTTGTGATGTACTTCTAATGGTCATGCAGAATAAACACAGATATAGTGTCAAGATTAGGAGTAGATTAAAAATGTTCAAAAAAATGATTGGAACTGACACTACTTTTATTTTAGACAGATTATTTAACTCCTGCAGTTAGAGAGGGAAATCACTGCTCATTATTGTGATGTGTTTATCATGTCATTAGTTATAATGTTCATGTGCAATAATGGCTACAAGATAACCATGCAATAGCTTACAGAATGTTCAGGTTCAAATGGTTAAATAACTACAGTAACAGAATATAATTAAAACTGCTCATTTTGGTTTTATTTGTGGTACTACTCAAAAACAGCCCACTATCCATGTGTGATTTGGCCAAACTTATGTATAACTCGCAAGCATAAGTATAACTTAAAAGGCCTTAAAATCTCAAAAGTACCTCATCTGATTGCTACTATCAAACTAAAATTTTAACAAAGATTTTTCATAATGGCAGCTCTTTGTTGCCATAAAAAATAATGTCTACATACCTTATATGGTCTTACATGTAAAATCGAAGCTAACATTATATTTTGAAGCTGAATAGATCTGCTGCCGTTGCCATGAGACAAAAATCAAAAAAGGCATAAGGAACAGCAGCACTGTGTGATCTAGGAACGTTTAGAGCCCTGTAGAAAATGTAAAACGCACCTAAATGTGCCAGGCCCTCTGAGGATAGTGTTACGTTTCACACAAGTTTAATATCCTATTAATCATTTAAATTTCACCAAAAATGTCACTGTTTGTTTTGAGTTTAAAAAATAATGCTGCAAATACTTGCATCTGCATCCCCTAAGTATGCACGATAATGCATATGCACTCCTGACTACCCTCCAGAGAGATATGAGTAATCCAATCACTATGTGTTCCTGAGAGGCAATGGACCCCGTTTCATATGATTGATTTCACATTTCACATGTTTTCATATGATCCACTTATGATTGCATAACCCAGGGTGCATGTTATTGGCAGGTGTAAATGGGCCTGTGTAGTCACAACAAGTATGTCTGCGTGTCTGCAACAGAGAATATTTATAGTCACAATGTTTAAAATGTCAGTTAAGCAGTTAAGCCAGCAAAACATTATTTTTATTATTACATTAGGCTTTTTCACACTTACACACAGAAAAAGTACAAGTGATCTAAAAGTAAAGAAAATGAGTTCATTATAAAAGTTAGACATGCATGTCAAATACAACAGTCAGGTTGTGAAAAACATCACTTCAGATTGTGCCAAGGTGTGCACACGCTAAGTATAGCCTATCACACTAATGTATTGAAATATGCAGGTGTATCCTTAATGAAAATGCAAACACTGTTCGGTATTGACGGGAACTCAAGCAAATGAATGACAAACTTCCCCCATTATGCAGTTCTTTCATTGCTGAGGTAATGTGCTTAGCTATCCTTCTTTCCCAAGGAATCCTTTACTGAAATTTTACAGGAGCTGATATTAAAACCATAAGAGCAGACCCCATAAGCCACTCTATTTAATATTAATGGGGAGTATGAGTCTTTGGCAGGAAAGTGCTCTGTTTACAAGCACCATGGATAACGAACTGGGGTTGGGGGGATATGAAGGGGTCTGGGGGTATAGGGCAGTTGAGTTAGAGTGCCCTGGATAAACCAGGCAGAGGGCCGTGAAGGACTAGGGTCCTTAAAAAGGTCCCATGCAATCCCCCTGAGAGAGTTTTCCTCAGTCCAATTCTAATTCATAAATTTGTAAATAACTTTGCTACGATTAATAATAAACAGCCCCCTTGCCAAGTGCTAGCTGTTTGTAAATGTATGTGTGTTCCACCACTGTCTCAGCAGATTTGCACTGACAATGTGTTTTTGTGTGCGCGCGTGTGTGTGTGAAGGGGCATTAATGATGGAAGGTTGCCGCAGTGTAAGCAGAGTTTGCAGCCATAAAACTGACTGCCTGAATCATTGGCCACCCTTGTGCTCCAGTGCTGCTCCAGATTTTAGCACTGCTGTGGCCTGTGCTGAACTGACGTAGTTCCTCTCTGGGCCACAAAGAGTGATGGGGAAACTTCAGGATAATTGCCTTTGGTTGCACAATGGCTTAGATGCAACCTTGGCTCTGGTCAGCCAATCTACACAGAAACATTTGCAGAGGCTAGTGACTACAATTAGCTCCATATTAAAAAGCATGAAAAGCCAATGATAAAACACTTAAAGTAGAATGAAGGTCCATTTATCACCTCCTTTAGAAATGACACACAGTCAAGATCAACATACATAATCTAGCATTTACATTCAGCAGACACATCAGTACTTATATTATTCAACTGCAGAGTGAATATTGTATTAAATGCCTTCCTCAAGGGCACAACGGCAGGTAGCAACAGTTGGACTAATCCAATCATTTCCTATATCACAGCCAGCCTCCCTGGTTACTGGTTTTATCATCTAAAGTCAGCTGTATGATGTGTATCTTTTCAATGCAGTCACTTAGTAATAAAAGATGTCATCCAAGTAAAAAAAATATATACTTTTGACAATCATTTTATATATGCAGGAACAGGTTAAAGCACTTCACTACATACAGTATTACCAAGTCCCCAGATTTTAAAATCCTTTCATATGCCTACCAGTGTCAAAGCAATCAATCCAAAAATCGTATCCATTATTCTTACTAATCATCTCTCAAACTGTAACAAGACTTCTTGACTCCTTATTTTCAGGAAATGGTAACTACCCTTTACAAGTACAGAGGGAAATTTATTTCAGAGTGTGATTTAGAATTAAATTACAACCACAGTATGTGTCATTCAAAAGACATGTCAGAATAAAGATCTGGCTCTGAAAAAGACAGGCAGTTATGCTTGATTCAACAGAAAAGGTAGGGCTACACAAACACACAGAACCTAGCCTGTAAACTAACGGTTGCCTTGGTAATAAATTATCTGAAACCTGATTCTGAATGGACATTGAGTCTGAGTCTTTGTTTATCTGCACTAACATTAAAAAAAAAAAAGTCAAATGACCATGATTAAATACTTGACAGGTTGGTCAAGGTTAGATGAGGTTTTTGCCTTTACTTGTACTACATTGTTTACATTCACAATTCCAATCACATGGTCACCTGTGGCAAGCAACATGCGCAAGCTATGTATGAAGATAAAAAATATATGTAAAATTAGGGGGGGTTATTTATTTATTTTATTGATTAATTTGAATTACAGTTCAGGATGAATGGGTTTTTATGAAAATTGACTAGATCGTTTATTTTGTGATTAGTTTGTTCATTTCAGTCGCCAAAGACGATCATCCCTCACAACCAAGAGGAATTAAAATAAAAATAAATAAAAAGGAATTAAGAAAAGTGACATCTCATAATGTGCACATATGCTCAACCCGAGTCTTCCGCTCTTACTACACTCTCATGTGATTAGATATAGGGAGACGCCGCATTCCCTGTGTACCCAGTTCACACCATACAGCAGCGCATGGCCAAAGCGACATGTACAGGTACATGTTGCTTTGGTCAGTCTAGTAATATTCTATGTCTGCGCCCAAATTTAGTCAAAGAACTGACTCGTTTGCAACCGACAGCAGTATTGACAGATTGAGTTTTGTTTGAAACGTCAACCCATTGCAGAGTGCGTTATAAAATGTATGAAAATATATACAAACATTGAAGATTACATACACGAGAAACACAGCTTTAGTATGTTTTTAAAAATGTGTATTTATATCACACTTGACAGAGATTATGGCTCCTAAAATAATTTGGCTCCCAAAGATTTTGTGCTTGGGAGCCAATGGCTTCTAAGGTTTTTATTTTGTCTGGAGCCCTGTACTGTGGAAAGTTTTAGACCCAAATAACATGTCAGATTAAATTTTAACCCTAAAGTAAAAAAGAAAAACAAAAAGTTAAAACTTGTTTTGAACCATTTATTTGTCATCTGTAGTTTGATTTTGAGGAGGGCAGGGGAGGGAAGGGGACAAAAATTGAAAATGGGATTTGTTGTTAAAATAAATCCAATTTTTTATTGGATATAATATTTTATTTTTATTGCCCAGCAAAAAAAAAAAAATAATAACCGCGCAGTGGTTAGCGCTGTTTCCTCACAGCGAGAAGGTCCTGGGTTCGAGTCCCGGGTTGGGCGCAGGGTCTTTCTAAGTGGAGTTTGCATGTTCTCCCCATGACCGCGTGGGTTTCCTCCGGGGACTCCGGTTTCCTCCCACCACCAAAAACATGCGTGCTTTG
>JBBPDE010000021.1:4489425-4508243 GCA_037974605.1 Nannopetersius ansorgii | reverse complement strand
TTTCTTCATGTTGTTTTTCTTCATAGGGGTTCTTATGAGCCGTTCTTTGTCTGGCTCCTCACCCAGGACCTGTTTGCTGTGGGTGACCCTACCAGGGGCTTACGCCCCTGACAACATAGCTCCTGGGATCATAAGAACACCCAAACCCCTCATTACAGTACATACGATAATACTAGAAATACACTTTCAGGTCCTCTTAAGATGAGAAGATCATTGAGAAAATTTAAGAAATTGGTGAAGTCCTACTATAAAGGCCAATTTAGGACATTTTGAGAGCAGATTGTAATAGATTACAATTCCCAGCACAGCAATCAAGCAGATATGTGGAGTCCTGGGTCAGGAAATGTCTGACACACATACTGTCCTCCTAGCCAAATCATGCCCTTGAGCCAAGCACTTATGAGCAATGGCATTCCAGAAGGTTTTCACACTGGTCATTACTCATCCAGTTCATGTTTAAGGGAAGGCCTATTTCAGTGATGCAAACAAACAGAGGACGTCGAAATTGCACATATGTGGACCTAATAAAAATACTCGGAAGATTCAGTACTTTTCAATGATTAATGAACATTTTGTACAAAACACGGAATGTTAATGTATGAAACATCGGATAGCGTATACTTAGACCTGTAAGGTGAGAAATTCTTGACTTAAGAGTAGATTGCAGAGGTCAAGAATGGAGCCAGCTAACTAGCAACTGCATTGCTGGAGGTCAAGGTAGAAGCTACAGTAGCAGCAGAAGAAGAATGAATGAATTAGAAGCTGAAGAAAGATGTTTTCGGGTTCTGATGCTAAGCTAGCTGCAGGGGGCTTGAAGGAAATGGTAGTGGGAATGATGCATTCAGACAAGATGGAGGCCAACTGAACCAACACACAAACAGAGGAAACAAACACAGAGGTAAAAGGTAGGGCATACCTGGGTACTGAGCTGCTCCTGCATCAAACAAAGAAGAAAAGAGAAAGAGAGAAGGGTTAGCAAATCAAGCTTTACATGAAGTCCTTGTGCAGCTGAATAAGTATGAGCCCGCAGAACAGAGTGCCATGAATATATTCAATAACTGTAGTCATTTTTAGACACAAGGAAAGGTATGTCTTAGACACAAGGAAAGATGGGGGAGAGGTATGGAGTTCTATGCAAACCAAAAAAAAAATAATTTTCTTTGTGACATCCTTCTATCAGAGTCCCCTGTCCCAAAAACTGGTAACAATTTCACATCTTTATCAGCTGCTAAAACAGCAGGAGTCATGAATTTCAAACGGGAGAGAAATCATTTGAGCCCTACATGAAGCCTCGCACAGAATATTACCTTAATGTGCTTGCTGCTTTCTACCACCACTACACACCCTGGAACTTCATTAATTACAGCATGTCAACCACACCTGGGCTCAGCCTCTCCCTTCTCCAGCCGCTTACCACTATTGTAAATCACGGGCTAATGAACTGGCCCTGGAATCCAGTTTTAAAAAGCACTTTACAGCCATAGAAGAATGGATGAATTGTGCTCTGAGTCAGATTCTTTTTATAAAACCAATTTCCTCTTATGTGTTTTTGCCAAATTTCCGTCTTGGCAAAGCACTAATTATCATTCTTTTTTTTTATTTGCAGGAAGCCGCAGCAACAGCTATTCAGAACAGAGACAGACCTCATGCTCCAGATCTGTATAAGAGCACTCCAGGTTTCTCTGTCACACTGAACCCACTGAAGCTGCTTGGCAACAGTCATAAAAAGTGCTGTGTCCTTAGCTAGATAACATCAGACATAATCTTGGCATTACAGGTCTAACCACAGAAATTAACACAGAAATGATCTTTCAGAGTAATCCAAAACAAGACAAAGATAGTACATGCATTGGTATAGTCACAAACTTTAGTCTTCTTTCACTTAGTGCAAAAAGGGTAACTTGGGAGTTACGATAGATTTCTGAAATTTGAATTAATGTAAAAAAAAGATTATTTTTTAAAATCTAGATTAATCTCATTGTAATCTAGAGATTAATCTAGATTAATCTAGATTAAAATCCCCCCCAAAATGATCCCAAAGCCTGTTTTTATAGTGTAAACCATAAATATGCCTCCAAATGGGTGGAGGTAGCTCAGTGGGTAGGACTTGCCTCTGGACCAAGAAAGGGAGAGAGAAAGGGAGAGAGAAAGAGAGACAGAGACAGAGAGAGCGAGAGAGAGAGATGATCCGTGCGCTCCGGAAAAGTCACGAACGAGAGAGAGAGAGAGAGAGAGAGACAGAGAGAGCGAGAGAGAGAGAGAGAGAGTAAATCCGCTCTAAAATATCAAAATGAAAGTCATCATAGCTTGTGTAGTATAGACTCAGCTCCCAACCCAACTTTGTGAATAGATTAACAGCGATATTTTTTTATCGCGCGATAAGAGTTTCGCGTTAACACCGTTAACGGCCCAGCACTAAAAGAATATTTTAATATCACATCTAATGGCTCTCAAACTGGGGGTGACTAATGCGTATTAATAGGGCTGTGGAAAAATGTATGAGGTTGTATCTCTATTATTTTATTTAGTTTGTTGACATGATTTTAACTAGGAAACACTTGCCTGGGGTCCTGGCATGGGGTAAGGGGATGTTGCAGTAGCAACTGTCATCCACAGAAGAGCCCATTGTAGTAGTGGTTCAGGTAAAAA
The DNA here is from genome assembly GCA_037974605.1 of Nannopetersius ansorgii. Classification (NCBI taxonomy): domain Eukaryota; kingdom Metazoa; phylum Chordata; class Actinopteri; order Characiformes; family Alestidae; genus Nannopetersius; species Nannopetersius ansorgii. The sequence continues at coordinate 4,505,594 of JBBPDE010000021.1, read as the reverse complement.
TGCTAAACGTTGCTTTGGTTAATCTAAACTACTTGATGTGCCCTGAACTGAAAGCATAAATTTGAGTCGATTTAGACAAGTTAAACTGCTAGTTACCAAAGGTTGTACCAAAAACCATTTTTATAGTAATACAAGCAGCTGAATCTTCTAGACATTATCATCATTATAATCACAAATAGCTTATATCTTTGAGAAATACGTTTTAAGACCACATCATGGATGAACGGCGTCTCTCTGTGGGGCTTGGTGGACTAAAGTAGACAAGCTTCTGCTACTCAACCAGACTAACAAGAACTTTGCACATTCTGCTGCCCTTTGGTTAATTGAAACTTGACTCAGTGAACACACCCCTGATGCTCTATTAAACCTGCCGGGCTTCCAACTCCATCGCTTGGACCACGTAACAGAGCTCTCGGTGAAAACAAAGGGTGGCGGAATCTGCTGCTATATTAATGAAGGTTGAAGTACTGATGTCACGGTGTCACGGAAATTCTACAGCCCAAACCTGGAAACCTTTTTAATTCCTGCAAACTGTTTTATTCAACGCAGGAGTTTTCTTCCTTCATCCTGGTTGGAGGTTTATATTCCTCCTCAGGCCATTGCAAATAATGTGCTGTGCATGCTGGCTAACCAGATCACCACCCTGGAAAGAAAATTCTCCCCTTGTATTATTCTCAGGGACTTTAACAGAGCAAAACTAAACCACGAACATCCTAATCATAGACAGCAAATTAACTGCCCCACCAAGGACAATATCACACTGGACCACTGTCTCAATATTACACTAAACAATGATTGATACTATCATGCTGTTCGTGAATGAAAGCCTTAACATGTGAAAGTAGAAAATAGAACAGGTTGTCAACATATCTTGAAAAATGTACAAATGATTTAATGCAGTTAGCTCTCCTCATTTAATGTGCCAGGGTCAGGCTTTCACAACTTAATTGCTAGTGGCTTGTGTAGTCCTGGAATAGCATGCTGTGTGAGGTTATATTATTTTGTAAAGAACATAATATCACGGCTCTCTTGAGTTTCCCATTATTTCTACAACTCTGATTTTTCTCTGGTAGAGGGATTGGAATAGATACTTCTTTGTCACAAAAAACATTCATGAAGTTTGGTTCTTTTATGACTTTATTATGGGTTAACAGAAAAAAGTGATTAAATCTGCTGGGTCAAAAATATACATACGGCAACATAAATTAGCAATTTTGGCAACTTAGAAAGTTGCGTCAGTGAAATGAGCTTCATAGCATGGCCTCGTAACTTCTTGTGAGTGGTTATGAGTGACTTCAGATGGTGACTTCTCTGAGCTCATTTAAATAGGGCTCAGTGGATACAAATGCCCACAAACAATGGGAAAGTCAAAGGAGCTCAGCATGGATCTGAAAAAGCAAATTACTGACTTGAACAAGTCAGGAAAGTCACTTGGAGCCATTTCAAAGCAGCTGCAGGTCCCAAGAGCAACAACTGTTTGTAAGTATAAAGTGCATGGCACTGTTTTGTCACTGCCACGATCAGGAAGACAATGCAAGCTATCACCTGCTATTGAGAGAAAATTGTTCAGGAGGGTGAAGAGTCAACCGGGAACCACCAAAAAGCATATCTGCCAAGAATTAGAAGCTGCTGGAACACAGGTGTCATTGTCCACAGTCAAGCGTGTTTTGCATCTCCATAGACTGAGAGGCTACCGTGCAAGAAGGAAGCCCTTGCTCCAAAAGCGGCACCTTAAGGCTCGACTGAAGTTTGCTGCTGATCACAAGGACAAAGATAATACCTTCTGGAGGAAAGTTCTGTGGTCAGACAAAACAAAAATCGAGCTTTTTGGCCACAATGCCCAGCAATATGTTTGGAGGAGAAAAAGTGAGGCCTTTAACCCCATGAACACCATGCCTACCATTGAGCACGGTGGTGGTAGTATTATGCTGTGGGGCTGTTTTGCTGCCAATGGAACTGGTGCTTTACAGAGAGTAAATGAGATAATGAAGGAGGAGGATTACCTTCAAATTCTTAAACATAACCTAAAATCATCAGCCGGAAGGTTGGGTCTTGGGTGCAGTTGGGTGTTCCAACAGGACAATGACCCCAAACACACATCAAAAGTGGTAAAGGAGTGGCTAAATCAGGCTAGAATTAGGGTTTTAGAATGGCCTTCCCAAAGTCCTGACTTAAACCCCATTAAGAACATGTGGACAATGCTGAAGAAACAAGTCAATTTCAGATAGCCATTAAATTTAACTGAACTGCACCAATTCCGTGAAGAGGAGTGGTCAAAGATTCAACCCGAAGTTTGCCAGAAGCTTGTTGATAGCTACCAAAAGCGCCTAATTGAAGTGAAAATGGCTAAGGGACATGTAACCAAATATTAGCACTGCTGTATGTATATTTTTGACCCAGCAGATGTGATCGCTTTTTTCTGTTAACCCATAATAAAGTCATAAAAGAACCAAAAATGTTTTTTGTGACAAAGAAGGATCTGTTCCAATCACTCTATCAGAGAAAAATCAGAGTTGTAGAAATAATGGGAAACTCAAGAGAGCCATGATATTATGTTCTTTACAAGTGTATGTAAACTTTTGACCACAACTGTACATACAGTGACTATGGAAAGTATTTTGACCCCCTTAAATTTTTCACTCTGTTATATTGCAGCCATTTGCTAAAATTCTTTAAGTTCATTTTTTCCTCATTAATGTACACACAGCACCCCATTTTGACAAAATAACCCAGAATTGTTGACATTTGAGCAGATTTATTAAAAAGTAAAAACTGAAATATCACATGGTCCTAAATATCCAGACCCTTTGTTTAGTATTTAGTAGAAGCACCCTTTTGATCTAATACAGCCATGAGTCTTTTTGGGAAAGATGCAACAAGTTTTTCACACTTGGATTTGCCATCAGTTCGGATGGTAAATGTTGGTGGACAGACATTTTTAGGTCTCTCCAGAAATGCTCAATTGGGTTTACGTCAGGGCTCTGGCTGGGCTATTCAAGAGTTGTTGTGAAGTCACTCCTTTGTTATTTTAGCTGTGTGCTTTGGGTCATTGTCTTGCTGGAAGGTAAACCTTCGGCCCAATCTGAGGTCCTGAGCACTCTGGAGAAGGTTTTCGCCCAGAATATCCCTGTACTTGGCCGCATTCATCTTTCCCTCGATTGCAACCAGTTGTCCTGTCCCTGCAGCTGCAAAACACCCATACAGCATGATGCTGCACCACCATGCTTCACTGTTGGGACTGTATTGGGCAGGTGATGAGCAGTGCCTGGTTTTCTCCACACATAACACTTAGATTTAAGGCCAAAAAGTTCTATCTTGGTCTTATCAGACCAGAGAATCTTATTTCTCACCATCTTGTAGTCCTTCAGGTGTCTTTTAGCAAACTCCATGCAGGCTTTCATGTGTCTTGCACTGAGGAGAGGCTACCGTCTGGCCACTCTGCCATAAAGCCCCGACTGGTGGAGGGCTGTAGTAATGGTTGACTTTCTTCAACTTTCTCCCATCTCCCGATTGCATCTCTGGAGCTCAGTCACAGTGATCTTTGGGTTCCTCTTAACCTCTCTCACCAAGGCTCTTCTCCCCCGATAGCTCAGTTTGGCCAGTCGGACAGCTCTAGGAAGGGTTCTGGTCATCCCTAAAGTCTACCATTTAAGGATAATGGAGGCCACTGTGCTCTTAGGAATATTAAGTGCAGCAGATATTTTTTTGTAACCTTGGCCAGATCTGTGCTTTGCCATAATTCTGTCTCTGAGCTCTTCAGGCAGTTCCTTTGACCTCAGGATTCTCATTTGCTCTGACATGCATTGTGAGCTGTAAGGTCTTTTATAGACAGGTGTGTGGCTTTCCTAATCAAGTTCAATCAGTATAATCAAACACAGCTGGACTCATCTCAAGGATGATCAGAAGAAATGGACAGCACCTGAGTTTAAAAAAATGCCTTAAATGCCTTTTTGGCACAACAATGGGCCTCAGGATCTCATCACGGTATCTCTGTGCATTCAAAATGCCATCAATAAAATGCATCTGTGTTTGTTGTCTATAACATACACCAGCCCATACCATAACCCCACCGCCACCATGGGCCACTCCATCCACAACGCTGACGTCAGTAAACCACTCACCCACACAATGCCACACACTCTGTCTGCCATCTGCCCTGAACAGTGAAAACTGGGACTCATCCATGAACAAAACGGCTCTCCAACGCGCCAGTCGCTATCGAATGTGAGCATTTGCCCACTCAAGTCGGTTGAGTGTCACAGCAAAGGGTCTGAATACTTAGGCCCATGTGATAATTCATTATTTTTGTTTTTTAAAACATCTGCACAAATGTCAATATGAGGTGCTGTGTGTACATTAATGAGGGAAAAAATGAACTTTTTAAAAAAATGATTTTAGGAAATGGCTGCAATATAACAAAGAGTCAAAAATGTATATAACATTTATATAAATTCATAATTTGTATAATTAATATTATGGAAAACCAAACAGGAAATATACTTGATATATATTGAATGAACTGGGATATATGTTGAATGAAACCTGATATATATGGAATGAAATCGGATCTTTCACTGTGTAATCTGGTAAATGAGTAAAATCCCACCTTGATGAATAGAGTGTATGTATGTCTGCCTTCAAAAAAAGAAAAAAATAAATTAAATAGTTTTTGGCTTTTATTGTGTGAATAATTTTTATTTTACATCATTTGTCTGTATAAAATATATTTTGCAGAACTATTTTGTGTACACAAGATACTAAAATTATATTGAATGAAAAAACACACAATAAATGTGTAATTACGGGCTGGCACTGCTTTGGTCACCCTCACTGGGTTTCCTCATGTTCTGCTTGGAGCTGTACAAACCAGTTTACGCTCCAAACCAGATCCCAGAGGATTCCATTTCATAGGTAATGTGGAACAGTTGTTTTGATTATGTTTGCCTAATTATATTATAAAATCATAACCTTAGCTACAACATGCTAATTTAACAAAAGCTATGGGTACAAGTGTTCAAGTGAGCCTCCAAAAAACATTTTGGCTCAACATAGGCACTAGCAGCTTAGATTGTTGTTAGGTCTTTAGATAACTTTTCTCAGACTTTGGACGTTTCCTAAAAAATCCACCTCAGTTTATACATTTTAACCTTAGGTATGCCAGGCTAAGCTAGCAAAGATTTGCATCTCTGTGTTCAAGTAATTTTGGCTAAATGTAAGCATTATAAAACGGGATTTTATAATGGTCGAATATCGAAACAATTTTTTCAGCCTTACCAGGGGGTGTATTCCAGAAGGCAGGTTATGCTACATAACCGGGTAAGTTCTGCACTAACTTACCCTTGAACTTACCTGGTTATGTAGCATAACCTGCTTCTGGAATACCCCCCAGGGTTTGTTGTTCAACAGATTTTGAGAAAGCTGCCCTGTGATGTGTGCTGCCCTAGTTTGCTAACAGATGCTGAACCGGCATCATATTATCAAATCTACCACTAGCTCACTTTAAAAAATATCAATATCAAGGCAATGTGTCTTTGATCCATCAGTTTGTCTTTAGTTGTGTCTGTCTTCCACCAACTAAGGCTGAGAGAGAGAGAGAGAGAGAGAGAGAGAGAGAGAGAGAGAGAGAGAGATGAATAAGTGAAATGTTCATGTGTAAACAATATAATTGTATTTAAAACAAACCACCAAAATCCTTTTAAAAGTTATTGTTTTCAATCAGAAAACCCAGATTCCATATCTAGTTGTATAATATTACATGCCACTTTTGCCACTCGCAATGGCTGACACGCTGACGTATCGTATCAACTGGGAACACAGTGAATGTGGAGTCTACTTATATATGTCTATGCAATTATGAAGGTCAAACCAGTAAAGCAAGGGAAATGAAGTTGACCAAAGCAGTGCCAGCCCGTAATTTCACATTCATTGTACATTTTTTAATTTAATATCATTTCAGTACTTTGCTTACATGCAATAGTTCTATAAAATATATTTTATACAGACAATTGCGATAGAATAGAAATTCACACAATAAAAGCCAAAGATGTTATTTTTTCTTTCTTTGAAGGTAGACATCATACACTCTATTCATCAAGATGGGATTTTACCCATTTACCAGGATTACACAGTGAAATATCCAATTTCATTCCATACATATCAGGTTTCATTCAATATGTATTGAGTTTCATTCAATATATATCCCTGTTCATTCCCTATATATCAGGTTTCATTCCATATGTATCTGCTTTCATTGCATATATATATCTGCTTTAATTTCATATATATCAGGTTTCATTCCATATGCTCGTTATTCATGGGGGTTATGTTCCACGAGCAGCCATGTATAATGAAAAAATGTGTTTTGGGGGGGAAAAATGCCTTAAATGTCTTTTTGGCACAACAATGGGCCTCAGGATCTCATCACGGTATCTCTGTGCATTCAAAATGCCATCAATAAAATGCACCTGTGTTCATTGTCCATAACATACACCAGCCCATACCATAGCCCCACCGCCACCATGGGCCACTCCATCCACAACGCTGACGTCAGTAAACCACTCACCCACACAATGCCACACACTCTGTCTGCCATCTGCCCTGAACAGTGAAAACTGGGACTCATCCATGAACAAAACGGCTCTCCAACGCGCCAGTCGCTATCGAATGTGAGCATTTGCCCACTCAAGTCGGTTACAACGACAAACTGCAGTCAGGTCCAGACCCCAATGAGGACGACGAGCATGCAGATGAGCTTCCCTGTTCATTCATTCATGTGCCAAACTTAACTGAAATGTTTACAGTATAATATGTGTAATTTATTTATATGAATTAATATGAGAGCTTGTAATTAATTCGATTTTTTCTGTGCATAAAATATTTATTGAACACATATTGAAGTAAATATATTTCTATAGGTGCTATTAATATGAAATTCTCTCCAGACATCAGTAACAATCCATAAAATTCAGACATTCAAAGAAATCAAACCATAGATGTTTATAGATTAAGTTATGTGATAAAGTGGGAAGACACAGGAGAACATATGACGAAAGGAAGGTTTGGAACGTCATGACCACCGGCTGAAATTTTAGCAGTAAGTTGAAAGCAATTCTGCCTCTTAGTGCAAATTAATATCAGCTGGTTCAGTCCCAACTGATGGCATATAAAAAAGTGTTTCATTACCAAGGTGTCACACAAGAAACATCTCATGATGGGTGTCATGGAGTGAGCCATGATGCTTATGCAGCACACATAGGCAGCTATTTGCTGGCAATTTTAACTTATAGGTTACCCAACTCTTTTGGAAAAGGCATACCAGCATGTCTACATGGCATTGTGCAGACAAACACATCAGCTGTTAAAAATATTTGTTTATTTGTTTAAACTGTAATTAAATCCATGTTTACTCTACTACTGTACCACTACTCAAACTGTGTAGCTTCCTGGGTCTTATGGGGAATCTAAGGAACTGCACCACTTGGGTTTAAACAGAGATGTTGGATTGGTTAAACCATTTTGATGGTGGTGTTTTAATTCTTGCACCTAAAACTGTGATTCATCAACATTTAAGGCCTTTGGGTGAAAGAGAGTGATGATTTTGTGTTGTTGTTTGTTTTGTATTGTTTATTTAAATTCTAGTTTTTGTATACCAATGCTGATATTCAGTTAATTGATTATTTTGATAGTGGGGTTGTCTAATTGGCAGGGCTGCAACTAGTTTGGGGCTGTATAAGGCTCTGTGGCCTCAGTATGTGAGAGAGGCTGGAGAAGGTGACATGTCTGTTTAGGAAATTTGGTGCAGGGTCTGTAGAGATGTAGCCTGGCTAACTTACCTTCCTTTACCTTACCTTTATTTTTGGACAGTGTTTGTTTGGTATTTGTACACTATTTTTAGATGGAAAGATATTTGAAGGGAACTTTTTAAGGGAAAAAAGAGAACAAGGAAAATAAAAAGAGCTTGTGGACCACTTTTGCCTACTCCTCAAGCCAACCATTCAGTCACTATAGGAAAAACCTAAGAGCTTTCTCAAGACCTTCACAACAAAATATGTTGCAAAACATACTGATGACATTGGCTACAGAAGACTTTCTAAACTACAGAATGTTCCAATTAGCACTGTGGCGACCATAATCCAGAAGTGGAAAGAACATAATTTCACCACATACCGGTCACTGGCATACTTCATACACCTGAAGGAAGTATGAATGGAAAATGTACTGAGACATTCTTGATCAAATTCTGCAGCCATCTACAAGGATGAAGAAGATGAAACAATGGTCGTTTCAGCAAGACAATGGTCGCACACACAAAGCCAGGGAATCTCTCAATTGGTTTCAGAGAAAGAAAATGAAGCTGCTACAATGACTCAGCCAATCACCAGACCTGAATCCTGTTGAAAATCTATGGAAAGAACTAAAACTCGTAGAAGGGCCCCAATGAACCCTCAGGATTTGAGGACTGTGTGGAAGAATAGGCCGAAATAACAACTGAGCAATGCATGCGACTAGTTTCTTTTGAAGCTTATCATCACCAACAAAGGCTTTCATACGAAGTATTAAATACATTTCAGTTGGCGTGTTTAATACTTTTTCCCTGTGTCATTCCATTTTATTACACATAACATAATTTATGGATGTCTATGGTTTGATTTCTTTGCATGTGTGGGTTGTTACAAACATCTGATGAGATTTTCATGTTGGCAACTTTTAGAAATACATTTGCTTTCTGGTGGCGCTCGCCCCATGATCAAGAAGTCATGGGTTCGATTCCCAAAACTGCTCAGTACCACTGAGGTACCCAGAGCAAGCTACTGTCTCCACACACTGCTCCCCGGGCGCTGTGTTCCTGGCTGACCACTGCTTCACTTAGTGAATGGGTTAAATGCAGAGGAAGAATTTTGTGCTGTGGTCTGCTCAGGTATGACAGAATGTTCACCATCACTTAGAAAATTGATGATGTGTTTAATACTTATTTTACTCCAAATATTACATATTCATATTGCAGATTGTATATTATTGTACATTATATTGTTCAGTACATTAGAAAAAAATGTTTATACTTTCATTCTTATTATAAGTATTGGTCCTACATTGGTTTGGGGGAAGTGTAGGATGATTAAGGCAGGTATTTTGTACAGTGCTAAAATGAAACGCTAAACAAAACTACATTTGGAGTAAGTGGAACATTATTCATTATTCTACTACACCTGTCATTCTTAAAGTGTATCTGGTCACTCTTTTTTTCACTCTGATTCTCTCCAGCAGTCTTTACATGTATAATACAGTGACTAACTGGTCGAGGGACACAAGAGATCAGGGGGCACCCTAGATATCAGACCCCTGGAAAAGTGGCCATGCAAAGAGCTACAGGAATGTTACGTAAATGTCAAATGTCATAAAAATAACATCACGTTGGATTGTGTGGGTCTTGCCAGGCCTTTTGAAGGCCACACGGCTTGGGTTGGAGATGTCCATGTCATTGCTTTACACTCCTGCCCCCAAGGTAAGGTTAATCGTTCAAACCAGAGGAATGCATTAAACATGAGTTAGCCCACATGAGAGTGGCTGTCTACTCCAAAATGATAGCAGCATTAACTTGGGGGTCTGCGTGCATGAGCTGACTCCCCAGTGCTTTCTTTACATTCTTAAATAACACTTCACACAGACCTGCCTGCACAAGGCCTGTTAGTTATTAATATGTCATGTTATTGGGTGCATTGATGACGAATAGACAGAGAAGGACATAAGAAAGAAGCATCTTTAGTATTATGATCACTATAAAAAGATTTGATCTGGAAATAGCAGTCTCAACATAAACATCTCCTATTTTGGTGTCCGCTTGGTCAGACCTCACAGCAAAGGCAGAAAACGAGAGCATGCTTCTTGTGCTAGGGTTTTTGGACATGATTAGTAGGCTCTTACTCCAATATTCCAGGGCCAAAGAGCAGCCTCAGCCAACTTCACACCCAGCAACAAGGCATGGTTTGCACGTCTTCCATGCTAAACTAGCAAAAAGTCTGGCCTTGTATTGTACATTCACTCTCTTGGAGCTCATGCTCTCCCAGGCACTACAGGCGCTTCACGATTCACAAATCCACTGCCTGTGGTGTGTTAAATTAGACAAGTGAGCTTCATTAAAGCATAATCATCAATAGTATACAAATAACAAGACAGAAAAGGGGAAAACCAAACAAGTTTTCCCAAGCAGAAAACAAAGTATTGCACAGAATTACTAAATTCATGGTGTTGCCTATTTTTTTCCTCTCTGCATTTTCTTTTCCAGGCATGGAAAGCAGATTGAGTAGCAGTGGCTGCTGAACTGGGACAACCTTAAATGGGTAGGAGTGGCAGCTGAACTGGGACAACCTTAAAAAGCCACAAACTCAGACCAGGGACCCTTCTGGTTGCCATTGCCAGAGAGGGCTGGAATGAGAATGTACCTGATCCATAATAGGGAGGGATTTATGGTGTGTCTGTTAGGCCGTGATTAGACACCACTGCTGCCAGTCTGATAAGCTCCCTCATTGATGGGAATATTCACCCCAGTGTCCTCTTGCAGGAGGGGAGATGGAGAGGGAGAGAGATGGACAGGGAGAGGGATCACCTTCCCCACCATCCACAGCCTCCATCAGCCTCTGACTTTCAAGCGACTTTTGAGGTTTCCTGAATTTGAAGTGCACTTATTCAGAAATGCCACAGCTAACGCATTAGCAAAACTGAGCTTGTAATCCACCTGGTTTGATAGTCGACGTGTGTGCTGCACTCCTTTCACCATTCACAATAATCTTGGGGATTAATTTCACCACCCTAACGAAGAATTCAACAGTATGGCCAAAAGGGCTGGTCTTTTAATGGATACTTTGAGGCCTAAATGTTTCCTCCTCCTATGGGTGTGGATTTTTCAGTCATTTAGTATGTAGACTGCTGACTGTAGGCTACAAAGAGAAGTTTAAATAAGATCTGCCAGGCCCTCATGTAATTAAAAGGTTAGGAGAGAGCCGTCTCTTTTCCACCTCAAAGGAGAACTGGACAGAAAGGGCATAAGGTGGTCAACATAGCGTCTGCTTAACAGTGGGTTTCTGAACAGCATGCCAAAGGCAGTGGTTCTCAGAAGAGAAATGTATTGCTCAACACAACACAAAAGACTAAGTAGAATAATTCCTTAGAATGCAAGCATCAGGTATCCTTGCTGGAAGAGCAATTAATTGTAAATTTTCATTAAACAGCAAAACAACTCCTTATATGGAAGCTCCACCAGTTTGTGTTGATGCTTGAGGTGTCAGACATCATGCTTGTTTGGTGCTTGTTTCATATAGAATTATTTTTAAAATCACAATAACCGCTACTAGGGCTTAGAAATGGCAAAACATACAAATGCCCATGAACAAAAATGTCCACATTTCTTTTATTTTAGGTCTTAGAACCCAAAAGAACATTCAGGGTAGTCTAAGCCCACAAATGGTACACAGAGTCAAGGTGCAGCAAGCGGCAAGCATTTAGAATAGTAAATACCTGGTTTTTAGCTGTTGAAATCATATTTTACTAATGCTCTAAATCTTACAGTTGACAGTTACCAGTTACCTCTGCTTTCAATGATGTTCACTTTACTGTCTCCTACCTGAGCTCATTTGCACACCAAATAATGCATGGGATTTGAGCCCTAAATTGTCTGACACATATCCTGAATATTTCCATGAAAGGCTGTGTACTGATAAAGAAAGGAATTTCTCCTTGTCTATGTCTATGTAAAATAAACTGTTTAATACCCACTTAAATCAAAGAGGACATTAACAGAAAAAGAGTGAGAGATGACTCACACAGCCATTTGGGGAAAGATTTAAAATGCAGTGTCAGAGAGCAGAAAAAAACATTTAGCAATCAATACTGCTCCCTAAACAATGGACTCGACAGAAACCATGAAGCTTGGTGTCAAACAAAAGATTTTAATGCCTTTAATGGGGAATGAACTGGAGGGAGATTACGATCGTAATAAATATATTAAAAATATATACCCCTTGAACATTTTTGCACAAAACAAATGGATGAGTACAGATTAGAGGCAGTTTGATGTGGAGTTTTTTTCATGGACAAGGTACACTGACAAAACTTGGCAAAAATGACAGGGGCCCAAAGTCATAAGTAGGATTTACTGCTTCTGATATCTATCCATCAATGCATTACTGAGAGGCATGAGAGAGACTAATTTTTTCCAAACATTCTCACAGAATTCAGAAAAGAAATAACCGACCATGCTTAGTTTCAGAGAGAACACAATACCGCCAAGACCCACCTCCGCCAATCCTTGCTTTCTACTTATTTAAATCAGCCTTCCCACGTGAGTCCAAAGGATCAAATGGAATACTAAAACATATCCATTCTACTAATGCCATTACAGAGAACAGGGCAGGGGGATGGACACTTTAATCCCCAGTATCAGCCCACACAAAAAACAGAGTGGCCACTGCACTGCCTTTAGCTACATATTTGTCCCAAACATAGGAGCTCCTAGCTTCTCTCATTGCTGAGAGATATGACAAGCCCAGCCGTTGATATTTAGCAAGTTTTCATTCTCCTCTTTCATTCTTTTCTTTCTTTAATTTTTTTTTTTTTTTTTTTGCAGTGCAGTTTCTGACATGACACAGTGATTCGCCACCTGATGCTGCATTGGCAAAGTCAAGACTTTCAAACAAGTGTTTTGCCTCACTCTGTAAACAAGATACTGGCTGAAAAGATTATGTAGATGCACTGGGGTGGGGTTTTTTTATTTATCTGCTGGGGAAATGCAGCAATGATGCATTTTAGCACTAGCCCAACTACATTGAAACACTTAGCACTTTGTAGGAGATGCTGAACCCAAACAATACACTCTCTCAGTGATGGGAGTTGCCACTGCCTGCTGCATGGAGCATATACCAAGGAATGCCTTTGACTCAGTCTCTGTTTCAGGGTGTGCTTAGCTCCATATTTGATCATTTTTCCTCATAAATGCCCCCATAATGTTTATGTTGCTTCCTGTAACGAAACACGTGCCATTTTCCAACTTCTATTGACCACTGAGAATTAAAGAAGCTGCTTCTGCTACTGTGCTTTTAAGACTGACATATGTATGTTCGTGGTTATGATCACACACTTGATTACACAAATTGTAAGATGTTGCTAAATTGTGTAGCTCCCTTTTTTCTGATACCATAAGAAAAAAGGAGGTACAAACTCTCAATTTAATGAGATCTAAACAAATTTAAGTGCATTACTGACATTCACAATTAGATCACATACAGATAAAAATTAGCCCACACACAGATAGAAAAAGTTTAATATACTGCAACTGGCAGGAAACTAAATCAGAAATAAAACAACATCTGAGTGTTTACCTCTTACATGCTTCTTAAATTTCTATGTGAACTGATTATTTTTACTGCCTCAATAATCAGCAGACCAGGGCAGGAGAACCCTGAGGTAGAACCTTTATAAAATAGTGGTGCATTTGAGCAGACCTTCTCCATATGACACCAACAGATCATAACTTCTTCAGGTAGTCAGTTTGAAAATGAGAAATTTGTATATTCTCAGGAATGGGTTGATATCAGCTTAGTTTACTGTGTTCATATGGAATCACATAATAATCTCAAAACATAGGCAACCCAAAGTTGCCAAAGTCTGCCACCTGTATTTTATGATTTTGTCAACCACTGAGGTTCAGCTTACTTGCATTTACCTTATTGTTTACAAGATTACAAGGACTGACTGAAATAACCCACAAGAAGCATTGTGCTAGCCCTTGTAACAGCTTGTTTGGCTTCATCCCAACTTGGTGATAGAGTTGGTATGTGGAGCACGATAATGGAGGCCTAAAGGGGCAAATGTAGATGAAAGTGGGTGAGAGAGCAGAAGAGGTGCCCGGGATTGACTCTGTGGGGCGTTTGCACACATTCAGGTGGAAGTGTGTGTGGAGGAACCCTGCAGAGCCATTGGCCCATTATTTCTGACAGCTCTGGCTTAATCCCCTCATTTGGGAGGTCAATGCAGATCATTATACAGTAGGGTGCCATTACAGAAACACTCCTCCAGACTTATTTCCCCTCAACATACATACATGAGTCTAGGGATCTTCTTGGCCTCAACTTCTCCTTCATTCTTTCTCTCTCTTCTCTTAATCTCCATGTAGTTCTCTCTTCCTCTTTCAGTTTGTATCTTGCTTTGTCCTTTCTGTCTCCTACTTTTTATATAGATCCAGAAAAGCGTGTGATTAAATCTGCAGAGAATGCATGAGCAGGAACAAGTGATGCAGTCAGTCAGAATGTGTGCATTGCTGTACAGGGATAAAGAGAAGCAGGATGAAGAGGGTAGAGAATAGGTGTAGGGGGTATGTTTGCACTGGATCTGACAAGGCAAAAGAGACACACAAACACAAGCACTCACAGTTCTTTTCCCACCACACCCTAACAAAGGAAAGGTACACTAATTTTCCGCAACAAGGAATATTTTTACACACACTGTGGCCCGGAGTCCCTGAATAGCCTTGCACAAAAGTCTGGTCATCAGAACATAATATAGGTCTTGTACAATTTCCACCATATTGTACAAATGTGTCACAGCTCTCTCTGTTCCCGGTGTGATGCGAACGAAAAAACAGGGGCCTGCTTGCTGGAGAGAGAGGCACCTTGCTTGACTGATGTATAAACAACTAAATTTTCATTGTACTGCGTTTAACTGGTAGATAAAAGCAGCTTATTAGCACAGAGGGGCAGAAAAATCCTTTTCATCCCTGGAGTCAGTGCCACAGATGGGCAAGCAGTCTGCTTTCTTACTGTTTGGTGCTTATAAAAGTGTGCCAGTTTCACTTGCCTCAGAGACATTAAGGCCATGGCAAAGTACAAAAGGACAAGGCTGACATCCTGACATGGAACTGTTGCTGAGGACACCCATAAATACTTCATAGAAACAAATTATCTGCATATATGTATGAAGGAATGTCTCAAATTACCGATGTGCCATACAGGCCTAGAGCACCGAAAGCATGGAGGATCTTTCCCTTTAAATGTATCACTTGAAACTCATCACTCATTGCTTTGTGTTATGACAATGTTCCCTCCATGTGTATGTCTGCTATGAAAAAAGCAATCCCATAAGACAAATTCAAATTCAAATCAAATTCAAATTTTATTTGTCACGTACACATTATACACAGTATGATGTGAAGTGAAATGCTTATACAATTGCTGATAACCTATAATAATAATATAAAAGGAATGTCCAGTGCAGAAGAGAAATTGTGCAATTTTAAATATAGAGAAATATGGGTTAATTTTCATTATGTACAAATAATAGAATAAAATAGAATAAAAATAGAGTGACATTGTTTTTTATATTATATTTTTATATTATTTCAGTAACAATTAAATAATAGAAAATAGCAATAGAATATATAATATACAGTACACAATTCTGTATGTGCAGAATGTGCATACATGTGCAGTTCAAGTTTACAGTTCAGCTGTGTGCAAAATGTGCAAGTGTGCCATATGAGCGCATGGTGGGTAGTAGAACAGTTTGTGAGAAGCCAATCAAGTGTGAAGTCCTATGGTGTGTTGTGACTGAGAGTCCGTATAGCCTGCGGGAAGAAGCTCGTCCTCAGTCTCTCGGTGTTGACCTTCAGGGAGCGGAAACGCTTACCTGACCACAACAGAGAGAACAGTCCATTGTTGGGATGGCTGAGTTCTTTCACGATCGTCCTGGCTTTGGTCCAGTATCGCTTGCTGTGGATTGAGTGCAGGTCAGGGAGCTTGGTGCGGATGATGTGGTCAGTTGATCGCACCACCCTCCGTAGAGCTCGTCTGTCCTGCATGGTGCTGTTTCCAAACCATGTTGTGATGTTTCCCGTCCGGATGCTCTCTACAGTGCAGGAGTAGAAGTTCCTAAGCACCTCAGAAGGCAGTCTAAAGTCTCTCAATCGTCTGAGATGGTAGAGGCGCTGCCGGGCCCTGTTCACCATGGTGTTGATGTGGCAGGACCATGACAGGTTTTGTGTGATGTGAACGCCGAGGTATCTGAAGCTGTCCACTCTCTCCACTGGGCTCTTGTTGATTACAGGGCTCTGATAGTTCCTTTCCTGCTTTGTACTAAAGTCCACTATCAGCTCCTTTGTCTTGCTGACGTTCAGGAGGAGGTTG
>JBBPDE010000021.1:4473274-4483865 GCA_037974605.1 Nannopetersius ansorgii | reverse complement strand
GGGTTTAGTAAATGCATGCTGCAGAAATTCAATACAAAAAAGTGAATGACCATCTCAGAGTAGCTTTATAAAATGTAAAGTTTATATTAAAAAAACAATGCAGACACAGAACTGCTGCAGTACAGACTTTATTTGCAAAAGAACATTACTGCAAGATATACAAACAGAATAAGAACCGGAATTATAATAAAAAAAACCAAAGTAATCTTCTATTCTGTATAGTTGTTTCATTCAGACTCTGTGTTTAGCTAGAGTCCGAGAAATGGATGTTATGCTGATTGCTGCAATGTTCCCAGTGGCAATGACAAGGTTGTCCTCTACAACTAAAATCTTGCCTAGGGCTCCAAATTTGTTAGGGCCGGGCCTGAACACACTCCTAGTAAATCTATACAGGTTTATGGCTATTATTTTAACTATTTTGCCAACTGTCTGGCCACCCTGTCACACGTGAAAACTGTTTTAGATCATTAGTTCACTTTGCAATCAGCATGAGCACAATAAATAAACCACAGGTCAGCTTTCAGTGTGGAGAACAGTATAGTAAAACTGAAATTGTTACTCTACAGAATTGCTAGACAACCAGGATCTGGGGCAGAGGAAGAATGCTCAATGAAGAACAAGAGACCCATATAGTCAACATGGTGATGGTATAAATCCATTAGGCTACGAGAAATACAGCAGTGCGTGATAGAGGATGACACCACCTTCCAAAACATAAACAATGTGAACATCTCTGTATTATCTCCTGTACTGGCACACCCCAGAATCAGGATGAAACAAGTCCCTTTTGAAAGAAACAGTGAATGCGTAAAACAGCTGTGATATGAATATGTGCAGGTAAGCTATAGTATCATTGGTATTGAATCTGGAAGTGCACACGGTAGTGCTGTGCCTGGACCTGCTGTGCTGAATTTGTTTTGTCATTTCCAGAGAGTGATGGAGCTAGAGGCAGATGCCATGGGCCATGAGTTGATTTTTGTGGATGAGGCGGGTTTTACTGTAACCTCACTAAAAGAAGGAGACATGTCAGGAACATTATTGCACACAGTGCCATAATCAATGTCCCAGGATAACATGGTGGTAACATAACTATGTGTGCAGCTAAAGTCAAAGCTGTTCACCGTCATGCAACCCTGTGCCCATATAACACTGCACACATTATAACATTCCTGGACAGCCTACATTATATACTCACTGATGTTCAGAGACCCGACAATGTCGTCATATGGGACAATGTTAGTTTCCATAGGGCTGCTTTAGTTTACAGATCACCTCACTGTACCCCCCCTTCCCCCTTACTCTCCATTCTTGAATCCGATTAAAGAGTTCTTCTTTGCCTGGCATTGGAAGGTCTATGACCGTCATCCCCATCAACGCATGGCTCTTTTACAGGGAATGGAGGAAGCATGCAAAGATATTGTGATGAGCAGTAGAGATAGTGGACACTGGAGTCGCAAAATCCATTTCCTTTTCTTTATTTTTGATGCCGGAGCACAGCACACACACACCAACTTCTCAACTTCCCCAACTACCCACTACACCCGCCCCTCCCCTTATATACACCTCCCCCAAAAAAACCCGGCAGTTGCTATGGCGACGGACCCAAACGGGGCCCGCCGCCCTCAAGTTCACCCCCAGCAGCCCGCCGAAACCCACACACACAGCCCGTGCCACCCAAGTGATCCTCCTGCCCGCCACACAACCCTCCGCCTAGCCGGGAGCCGTCCTCGGCCCCGACAACCCCCACTTGGAAGTCTTTCAGGCGGGCAGGAGGCCGCCGCCGTCTCAGGACCCTCCCCGAACCCTGCGAAGGCCCTGACCCATCACCCGGCCCCTCAACCCCAAGGTCCCTCTCCCCAGTGTCCGTCTCCCCAACGTCCATTTCCCCAGTGTCCATTCCCCCCATGTTCTTAGGGTGGTAGGGTGCCAACCGGTCTCGGTGGACGACCGCCGCCTTCCTGCGACCGTCCACCCGCACCCTATACACCACCTCGCCTACCTGCTGCAAAACGCGGGCCGGACCACGCCAGTGGGAATCAAGCTTTGGACTCCGCCCCTTTTTCCGGGAGGGGCAGTAAACCCAGATGCGTTCGCCAGCTTGGAAGTCCTGGGCCCGACTGCGCAGGTCATACGCACGTTTCTGCTTTGCGGTGGCCCCCCCTTGGTTCTCTCGGTTCTCTCGCACCAACGAGTTCAGGTTCTGGGGGGGTGCAAACGCCAGGTCCACCGGGGTCTGCAGTTCCCGGCCAAACATAAGTGCGGCAGGGGTGCACTGGGTGCTGTCCTGTGTGGTGGTCCTATAAGCCCACAGCACCAGTGGCAAGTGGCGGTCCCAGTCGCGTTGGTGGTCAGCGACCAGGATCGCCAGTTGGGTGGCCAAGGTGTGGTTGAAGCTCCCACCAGGCCGTTGCTTTGAGGATGCAACGGGGTCGTCCTGGTCTGGTGGACCCCCAATCTCACACACACCTCGGCCAGCAGCTGTGCTTCGAAGTTGCGACCCTGGTCGCTGTGGAGTTCCTCCGGCACCCCAAACCTGCAGAAAAATTCCTCCACCAGCTTTGCCGCGACCGTCTCCGCGCTCTGGTTGGCAATCGCGTACACCCCGGGCAATTTTGTAAAATAGTCCATGGCCACGAGGACGTACCAATTGCCGGCCTCCGAGCAGGAAACGATCCTAAAACATCTACCGCGACGCGCTTCATTGGTGCCCCCACCACGTAGGTCTGCATGGGTGCTCGCGACTGCCCCCCGGGCCCCTTTTTCGCGGTGCGCGCATTGCAGCGGTGGACATGGACCTCTACATCGCGCCGACACCCTGGTCAATAGAAACTCAGACGCAACCGCGCTAAGGTTTTCGCAACCCCGAAATGGCCTGCCCCTGTGGCACCGTGAACAGCCCGCAGGACCTCCTGCTGCAGCTCGCGGGGCACCAGCAGCTGCCACCATACCCGTCGGTCATCCGGATGTCTCTATCCCCTATAACAGAGCCCCCACTTTAACGCGAGGCTCTCCCACTGCGAGCGGTATGCCTTTACTTCAAACTCGGCAGCTGTAATCTCCTCGCATGCGGGTTGACGTGCCTCCGCGACCCAACATCGCACGCGCCACAGGTCAGGATCACTTACCTGCGCTCTCCTTAAGCTGTCCTCATCCACCCCCTGGTCCAAGCGAACCACTTCTACCTCGCAGAGACTCGCTGTTCAGCGCTCAGTCCTCAGCCCGCGCACAGTGCCGGCACGCTTCTACCTCGCACGGCCGGGTGCTGTGCGTCAAACCGATATTCTTGGAGCGCCTCTATCCAGCACGTGAGTTGACCCTCTGTATTCTTAAAGCTAAGAAGCCAGGTTAAGGACGCGTGGTCGGTTCGGAGCACAAAGGGTCGCCCGCCTACGTACGGCCTGAAATGCCGCAAGCTCTTTACCACCGCAAGTAGCTCTTTCCGTGTTACTCAGTAGTTACTGTAATAAGCGACCGCGCGTTTGACTTCCTCCATGACTTGAGACAACACGGCGCCGATGCCTCCCTCGCTCGCGTCCGTATCAATCACGAACCCCTTACTTAGGTCCGAGCTCGTCAGCACCGGCGCATCGATCAACGGCGCACGCAGTTTCCCGAATGCCTTGTCACACTCCCTCGTCCACTTAAACGCCCTCCCTTTTTCCGTCAACTCATGTAGAGGTCTCGCCACCCCCACGAACCCCCGCACAAACTGCCGATAGTACGAAGCGAGCCCTAGGAAGCTTTGCACCTCCTTGACACTATGTGGCGTGGGCCAATCACACACCGCCGCTACTTTACCGCTGATCACGTGCCCCAGAAACGCCACTTTTTGCCGGAAAAAGGCGCATTTTTGGTTGAGTTTTAGTCCAGCCGCTCGAATCGCCCCCAGCACTTCTCTGAGGTTTTCCACCGCCTCCGTGAACGTTTTCATGTGGACCAATAGGTTATCGAGGTACACGACGCAGTCTTAGGCTTAGCGTCAGCGGCGAGCTTGACCTGCCAATACCCACTCCGGAGATCTAGCGACGTAAACCACCTTGACCCCCCCACTGCATCTAAGGCGTCATCTATGCGCGGCAAAGGGTAGGAATCTTTCTGAGTTACCTCGTTCAGGCGCCGGTAGTCTATGCAGAACCTCCAGCTGTTATCTGTCTTCCTCACCAGCACGGCTGGTGCCTCCCACGGACTGTCGGAAGGCTCAATCACCCCGGCCGCCTCCATTTCCCGGACCTTTTCCTCCGCCGCTTGTTGCTTGTCCAGCGTGAGCCAGTGTGGCCGCAGGCGAATCGGCCCTGCACCCCCTGTGTCTATGCGATGCTGCACCAGCCCCGTCCGGGTGCATTCCTCATCTCTTGCCACGAACAGGTCCTCGTTTTCTCCGAGGAGCCGCGCCAGCTCCGCCCTCTGGGCCGCATCCAGCCCCTGGCTGTCTCTTTCCCGCAGCTCTTTACCGTTGAGAGCTGCATGGTCGTTGTTTCCCAGCTGGGCGGGCTCGGGTGCTGTGTCTGTGGCTCCCCAACAGCCCCACACGTTGCATGCTTTTCTTTAGAGGGCTTTGGGAGGAAACGGACGGCGTAGCCCTCCTTGCTCCGCCTGCTCGCCGTTTCCCCCCAGCTTCTTGGTCTTTTCTTCTGCCGGCTGCTTGCTTTGGGGCTTCTCCCTCCTCTGCTTCTCCGGCTGCCTCGCGTGCCCCCCATCCATTGTAGTCCGCCACCAGTTCCACCTGCGCCAGTTATGGCTCTAATGGCGCCGCCCCATTGAACCGCGACAGTTTTACCACTTTCCGGGAGTCTGCAGGCCTCTGTATTTCTTTCGTTTCTCTCGCCCTGGTTCTCGCCGGCATGCGATGGCGATCTGCGGTGACCTGTCTGGCGCTGTCGCCGTCCGGCTGCAGCAGGACCCGCTGAGCTTCCACCATCAGGGCATTGATTTCCCTCTCCAGGCTTTCCACCTCCTGCATGTCGACTTTTCTCCGGGGCTTTGTTAATCCCACTTCTGAGCACCACTGTGACGACACACAGTGTCGCACAGCACAACACACACACACACCAACTCCTCAACTTCCCCAACAACCCACTACACCCGCCCCTTTCCTTATATACACCTCCCTGAAAACCCGCCAGTTGCTATGGCGACGGACCCAAACGGGGCCCGCCGCCCTCAAGTTCACCCCCAGCAGCCCGCCAAAACCCACACACACACACCCGTGCCACCCACGTGATCCTCCTACTCGCCACAAAACAAAAACAGGAGGAAGAAAAGCACATTTGACATAAAGTCACACAAAACTCCAAAAAATGGCTGGACAAAATTATTGGCAACCTTTCAAAATTGTGGATAATTAAGACTGTTTCAAGCATGCGATGCTCCTTTAAACTCACCTGGGGCAAGTTCACTTAGTCTTTGCACTGTGTGTCTGTGTGTACCACACTATGGACAACATGGACAACATAAAGAGGAAAAGATAACTGTGTCAGGACCAAAATTGTAGAAAAATTATCAACAATGTTACAAGTCCATCTCCAGAGATCTAGATTTGCCTTTGTCCACAGTGCACAACATTATCAAGAAGTTTGCAACCCATGGCACTGTAGCTAATCTCCCTGGGCGTGGACAGAAGAGAAAAATTCATGAAAGGTTGCAATGCAGGATAGTCTGGATGGTGGATAAGCAGTCCCAAACAAGTTCCAACAAAATTCATGCTGTCCTGCAAGCTCAGGGAGCATTAGTGTCAGCGCAAAATATCCATCGACATTTAAATGAAATAAAACACTATGGCAGGAGACCCAGGAGGACCCCACTGCTGACATAAAGCAAGACTACAGGTTGCCAAAATGTACTTGAGTAAGTCAAAATCCTTCTGGGACAATGTCTTGTTGACAGATGAGACCAAGACAGAGCTTTTTGATAAAGCACATCAGTCTACTGTTTACCGAAAAAGGAATGTGGCCTACAAAGAAAAGAACACAGTACCTACAGTCAAATATGGTGGAGGTTCAATGATGTTTTGGGGTTGTTTTGCTGCCTCTGGCACTGGGTGTCTTGACTGTGTGCAAGGCATCATGAAATCTGAGGATTACCAAATAATTTTGTAATAATTTTTGGAGTTTTGAGGGATATTTTGTTAAATTTGCTTTTTTTCCCAATACACATAAAGACAATAAACATGTGTATAGCAAAACATGTGTTAATGCAATACTTTTCTGTGAGAAATACTTGATTTTCTGGAAAAAATTCAGGGGTACCAACAATTTTGGCCATGGCTATATTGTTGGAGAAAAGTTATCCTTATTAAAGTTTCTTTCATATTAAATCATTATTCTTATTAGGGTTTATATATATTAGCGAGTTCAGGCACACATGCAATCATTAAGAAACATTTTTTATAAACAGAGTTAAACAGAGTTTATAATCTTGTAAAACTGAGTTAATCTCTGCTGTGGTTTTGTCTTAATATGTTCTCTGTGAGGACTGTCTTCTCTGTGACTCGGATAGAAGGACGGAGGGATCCAGCTGGAAGTGTCCAGGAACGTAGAAGATACACAGTCTTTTGTTTTGAATAATCTAACAACAACTATGTTACGCACACACACTGCTTACTTCTAGATAAATTGGAAAGCACATGCTTAAGATTTAGAACAACTCTTCTCTTAGACTTGTTCCCTTGCTGCAAGAAATAAATTCATTCTTTTATACTTTTATTATGTCTCGTGGTGAGCTTTCTTTGATTAGAGTTTATAAAAGTCTTTATTGGGAATTTCTTTGACATATATACTTTAAACACTTCTATGCAATGAATGGTTGCTTTTATTCTTCTCATACATAGCTTTAACGTCTGTGCAATTACAGAAATTGCCACTGCTTGTTGCCTAAGGGCAGTAAAACAGTTTTAGGCACAAGACAAATGCAACTCTTAAACTACTGCTGTAGTAATATGCATCGGAATGCCATCACCAATGACTGCAGTGTACAATTCTCTCCAATCTTAACTCTTTAAGACTGAATGTGTATGTGTCATTGTATTTAACCTTAAATAACTGTACCAACCAAAGAGAAGCAGAGATTTCTGGCAATATGCTACATGTGTCATTGTATTGTATTTTCCCTTTCAAAATCGCAGGTCAGATATACACAATATCTGCACAAATATACACAAAAACTGAGTTTCTCAGTTTTGTTTTTGTTTTTTTGGCTGTTTTTGTTGTCTATTATCTGAGCCACCTCTTATGGTTTGGTTTAAATACTGGATTAAATACATTTTCCAATACGTCAAATCAAAACTGGACTGCAGACACTTTAAACTTCCAATATGTCAAATCAAAACTTGACTGCAGACACTTTAAACTTGCCTGGCGAATTATAGCACAACGATAAACTTCAAAACACTGGACATCATACTACAAATGTTCTTTAAGTGCAGCAATGGCAATGCTGGAGACACTTATATTAGAACTGTCATTTGTTTGCTTACAAACTGTTCACAACAGATCTAAACATGTAGACAGCAGAGACTTCCAGTAACTTTTATTAAGTTAGAACCCACTCCTTAAAGTGTCAAAGGTCACATTATTACAAATTACATTATTGTACATGGCATATGGGACAGAGGTTTGAAAACAATAAAGTTTAATTCATATAAGCCTCTTGTCTTTCTTTTTGAACTACATGTATGAGACAGCCTGGTCAATCTCTTCTTCAAAGCCTCAGTCCTGTACTACTTTGATGACAAAGGCAAAGGGTGCTGCACAATTCCCCTATGCTATACATTTGTTTTGCTTATATTAGAATATCAATAGCACACATGCTTAAGGGAAGTCTAAGTAAAGTAACTATAAATAAACAGGCACTGACCACATGATTGGTATTGGAAGCACTTTCATAGCTTGATAAAAGCAGGATATTTTTTACCACTCTAAATACACATACTTAGAACAAGCGAAACTAATCAAAACTCTTGTCTACTGCCCCAGCCAAATGAATATAAATGAAATTCATGTTTGGTTTTATGGCTGAGAAGCCTTGAAAGCTTGTAAAAGTGGGAGAAGTAGCGCAGCAAGCTTTTTTCTGTAATCCACGTCCTTCCCTTGGGACAGGTAGAATTAACGAGGAGCAGATGGTCACCTCCTTTAAGGTCACTGCTTTTGCTTCAAAAGGCACCTCTCTCTCTGAATCATTACTGCACATCTGCAGTGCTCTCTTGCATAACACAGGCGTGTAGGAGTCTGAACAAAAAGATTCAGCAAAAAGCTCTTAAGAAAGGGGGCAATCAAGGTCAGGTTACAGAGGCCATAATGCTTTTCAAGTACTCCGACAGTATACTAGAAACCTTTACTGCACAATTATTACCCAGATAATGTTTTAGAATCCCACGATTATTGCATGCTGTGCAATGTTTGCAATCAGTGGCCATTCAAAGTTTAAAAATAGGAACCATCAGAAGTGGTAATTTGTAATTTCCTTTAACTTCACTATATTAGGATTTGTCTGTGTTACGGTTGCACCGCCCGCTCCCCGTCCGGCCCGCTCACTTTCCCCTGAGTATTAGTTTCCCGCTTTTCCCCCCCTTGTTCCCTATCTAGTTCACATACTCCATTTGTACCACTCCCGCCTAACGCTGCACCGCACCTGTTTTCCATCATGATTTTGCCGCACCTGTTCTGTTTTTCCCCGCACTATAAGAACCCCAGCCCGGCCCTGAATCCACAAGCTGGTATTTCGTTCACTTATCCCTATTGCCTTGTGTGTGTAAAACTCACCCTTTCTATGTTGTTGACTTTCTTGTTGTTTCTCTTTGTTTGCAGACTCGCGCTGGTTCTTCCCTGTAAGCCCCAAGCTCGCCCTGAAGTCGGCTGCCTTTTGAGTTCTCCCACTTTTTCCGTGCTCTGCTGAGACGGCCTCATTTCTTGTTTTCAGTTCTTTGCCAGCGCGAGTCCTGCCTTGTTTTCTGCTCTTATGGTGTTTGGTGTTTTGCCTTATTGTTTGTTTGTGCGCCTGAGTCGGGGCGTCCCCTGTAAATAGTTCCATTAAATCCTGTTATATTTTCCCTCAGTACGGCGTCCTTCCCTTCCCTCCACACACTCCGGCACTGACAGTCTGTTTGTTTTTAGACATAAATTTTAAACAGAGCATCGTCATGTGCCCATACTACTAATTTTATTAATAACAGTCAACAACAGGATAATTTGTGTTTTACATAAAAGCAAGTTCTGGGTTTCATAATTTGTACAATATATACAGTAAACTCCCTTTTTAACGTGGATCAGCAGTCACGGTTTCAGTCCAACATGGATTTTTTCGGAGAACTAAATTAATAATTGTTAAATAAAGAATAAAGGTTATTTTAACTATGTAAATCATCTTTAAGCTTTTAAAAGGTTCTTCACAATTATAAATCTCAAACATGATTCTTTAGAAAACCAAAAGTGGTTCTACCTTGGCATTCCTCAAAGAGTACTTTGAGGCAAACTGGACTGGTAGATCACTGGTTTACTGCAAAAATGATCTATAGTCTGTAGTGTAAGAATACAGTACATTGAAACTGAACTATGACACAGGAAGGGGTGCCCTGGAGTAAGGCAGGAGTGTTGTGCCTATGTCTTTTGGCACACCAAATGGTTTGCTGGCACTGGGAGGCAGCTTATGGAGGAATCAATGGCTTAACTGCATCAATCTCCTTCACAGGTTTGAGTTAATGGGAGTGAAGGGCCATGTGCTCAGCAGGCTGTATGCACAGCAGTGTGTGTATGATTGTGTGTGTACTGGCTTCAGGGCTCTTTGCAGGGGTTCCTCTGGTTGGATGCTCCATCTGGGGCTGATCCTGTTCCACTCTACAGATGCCTCCCTCACTGTGGGACACTAAGGCAGCTGTCCTGGAGCACTCTAGAGCACTCAGCTGCTGCCGAGTGTGAGCATGTTTTCATTTCTCACGGTTACAGGCACAACAACCACAGACGTTTACATGAATGAAAAATGTCACTCTCCGAACTGTACAGATTAAGGACAGCGTAATAACTACAAATCAACAAATCATACAAAGTGGTATGCCTATCAGAACACAACCACATGCAGGATAATAGACCTGACTGCTAAACAGAGCTTCAATCAAGGTTCCACGGTACTGATCAAATCAATAATCCTGTGTCATCCACACAGCTTTATATACTTAATGTATGTATCACTGTGAATGCTGCTGCTTTCTCCCTGTGCTTCTCTGAGCCTCGAAAGGAACAATTAATTCCTTCAGCATTAGAATATTTTCTACTTTGTCCAAAAAAGAAGATGGGAATGATATTTGAAAAATAGAAGCAATGGGAGAATAAACAGACACACACAGTTCTGATCTGATACCAAATGGGCAGTGGATGTATAATAAACCCAATGAATCAGAGTGAAGCTTTAACATCCTCTTCTGCTCTTAAAAGGCATTGGTGCATGGGATTTGATCAAACAGCATGTCTTCTATCTATAGGCAGGAGTTCAATCAGCACTCACTGCTGACAAAAGGAAAATGATACAGAAAGAGAAAGAGAGAGAGAGAGAGAGAGAGAGAGAGAGAGAGAGAGAGAGAGAGAGAGAGAGAGAGAGAGAGAGA
>JBBPDE010000021.1:4419223-4446465 GCA_037974605.1 Nannopetersius ansorgii | reverse complement strand
GTGTTTATTTGGAAACCATCAATACACATATTGTTTGAAAAATAAACAGCCTGCAAACGTAATCCAAGTGGATGATTTAGTCTTTGGATCCTGGAACACGCGTCAGCCACAAGACTCCTCTCCCTTTTTAAATTAGAAATACCCTACACACGGTTAATGGTACATTTTAGACTAAAGTCAGTCTGAAGACCTGCTACAAATCACTGCACCGTCGACTGCAAAAAATGCAGTAAAGCGTTTTTTTCAAAAAAGTCCTGAGCATTTTTTTAGTTTATCTACCGGCACCAGCTCCAATTTTTCTTGTTGTTCTTGCTGTTATGGAAACGACAGGTCTCGGTACTTGCTTGTCATTGGTCAGCTGTCAAAAAGGCGCTTGACGTATTTCGTTCTTTTCGGAAAAGATGAACTTTTTTCAACTTGAAAAGACGCTCTGAGCTGCAGAAAAAGGTGGTGGCGTTTAAATAAAGCACTCGGGACTTTTTTTGGGGGAAAAAAAGCGGTTCACTCCATAGGGTTATTTATGATGTAAAACAGCCGCTGGCAGTTTGGAAAAAAAGAGTTTAGTTTTTATCCGATGAATCGATTAATCGAAAGAAGAAAAAACATAATCTCCCAACTAATCGATAATCAAAATAATCGTTAGTTGCAGCCCTAATCTGTATCTCTTTGGTCTGAAATGTAAATATTCAAATCAAGCTTCTGATGTACCATTACATGAGTTAATTAATTTAAATAGTATAGATTCTTATCTTAATTAGCATGTGAGTGAACTGTGGCTAAGGCAAACCTATTAAGATGCTGAAGGAAGAGCATTTGACATGCAACTGAACACAACTGACTACTTTAAAGCATGCCAGGGACGTGGAACTGAAACACTCTCCTACTGACAATATCTCCAGTGCTGGAGGCACTTCCTTGTCACAATGTACAAAGGAAGGTGAAGTGCTTAAAAGAGGATCAGATGTCTCCTTTACATTTACTGAATGTCTGAAACACATCGCTGGTCTGCTGCTTAGGGAACCCACAAGGGGGAATTTGTTTTGCCTAATGCAGTTATTTGAACACAGAGATATCTAAATATGTCTCATTTACATTAATATTCTCGTCTTGGAGTAAGTTACTAATTTTTTAACATAAATAATGTAAATTCAGCGATATTTCCATGTAAAATATAACTATACATTTATTGGTACTGTGAAGAGAAACACGAAGAAAGCACGTATTGGGATGGGGAAATACTGCTGTTTGACACATCTCTCACTGTACCCAGACATGGGAGGTTTGAAATAGCCAATCCAAGAACTTTATTAATTTCTTCATGCTGCTGATTCGCTGCTGCCTGCTGTGGAGCATTTCGAGTGTTCGCTTATTTTTCATTTCGTTCTTCTTAAAGCTCTGTATTTTTATTACTGCAAATTAAATGAATCTATTACTGTTTTTACCTGCTTATACCAAAGAAAATGACAGCACATACCAAAGAAAAAGCATAGTCTATTTACTTAGATGTATATCTACACATTGATATTTTACATTCTAGGAGTTCAGTGTAAACTGTACAGTACGAATACGGGATTAACTTTACACTTTTTTAAGGGTAATGTATGGAGCTGAGTTTAAAATGAAATTAATGGTTACTCTATGAAAATAGGAATTTTTAGGCATTTTTTAACTACATCACAAGGTTTGTCACAATACACGTTTTCTTGGAACGTAGCCTCCGCAATAATTACTGTATTTCTGGCAGGAAATTAATATGATCTAGTTAAAACATTTTGGCATGCTGGGAATCTTAATTTCCAAGAAACTCTAAGATGTCGCATAGAATAGCAAACAAGGACTGAAAGAAGAAATGATACACTTTGGTACATGGGGAACTGAGACATTCTTTACCTCCAGACACCATCTAACATGCGCTATTCATTTTTATTAATATTTCAACAATCCTTAATGAAAATTCCAGCTCAGGTCAGTATTACACACACAGGTAAGGCATGTACTGAATTTCATTGCCAGTGGGGACAGCCCATTGAAAGGCTGTTTCAGTCTAGACTTAATATGTGTCCACTGTCAAGAAATCCAGCCTTAAGGGCTCTATTTCCCACAAAATGTCATCGCTAAAAGCAATAACTCCTAGGACACCTGTTAGTTTTACAGTTTTTTATATACTATACTGTGGAACAGCCAACTGATATGAAAATGTTTTGACCAATAAAAGTATTAATAATGAACAGCATAGAGGAACTCGGTTTAAGGCTGTTGCCTCAAAGTGAGAAGGGCTTGGGTTTAGCCAGTGTCCTTTATGTATGGAGTCTCTGTTTTCCCTGTCTCTGCATTTACAGATACAGTGGAGGAAATAATTATTTGACCCCTCGTTGATTTTGTAAGTTTGTCCAATGACAAAGAAATGAAAAGTCTCAGAACAGTATCATTTTAATGGTAGGTTTATTTTAATAGTGACAGATAGCACATCAAAAGGAAAATTGAAAAAATAACCTTAAATAAAAGATAGAAAGTGATTTGCATTTCATTGAGGGAACCGGAGATGCTAAATTGTGACTGTGTGTGTGTCTGTTTGATTGTATAGCCTGTGAAAAACTGAAGACCTGCTCTGACTGCTGGGATAGGCAACCCGTCCTCCTAGTCTGACTACAGTTTGAACATGCAGTGAAATGAATCTACACATGCATGATGATAAGTATCTTTGCAGGCCTTGTAGAGGATTTTAAATACTATGTTTACTTTTTTGGCTTTATGCACGTTCTTGTGGGAGGGGACAAAAGCATATATTGCTTCCAACAAATAAATTATAGTCACTTACAGGTTAATGGATTTAGCATCTGCAATAAAATGTACAGTGTTCAGCAACAGCATCAGGGCAAAATCAAACATTAATTTAGTTTTGAATGTAGAATCAGATGGAACAAGCATTGGTTGGGTACACAAGAAAGTCTTAACCAAATATTTGCTAGATACACACCCATTTGAAAAATGAAAATCCTTTACAGCAAATTCATTTTCTTTGAAACACAAACTACTTTTCTAATGAAACCTAGAGGGATTAGATGACTTTGCCATCACAGCCTACACACTTCACCAATTTCAGGAATTTCTGCAGGTTATAAACCTTACCATCATTTCTCTCCTGTACTCTTAAAGGGATTAGGTAGCATGCACACATTAGGTAGCACAACCACACACACACACACACACACACACACACACACACACACACACACACACACACACACACACACATTCCCATCTATTTATGAAACAGCTCAAACCAACAGTGCTGTTGCCATTCACACTTTGACTCCAGGGAGCAATTACTTTGTTGAAGGCTGCTATTGAGCTATGCATGATCTTTGTGAAAAGTTTATGTTGATCAATGTCCGTACCTCTCAGTGGTGGTTGTTATAGTGTTTTGTGACCATTTTCTTTGTATATAATAAATATAATAACATTTAGAAAGGAAATTTTATAACCAGGTTCCGAGCTGTTCTGGTGGTGCTTTGATGAAAACAACCAGACAGGAAAAAAATCAAGCTCAGAAAGCGCAGCAAAACAATTATTAAAAATTGGATCATTTTACACATCACTTTATACACTGACACTGATAAAATCATGTTCACCTGAACAATTTAAATGCCAATTAAAGTGAACTAGCACACTACTGCCCCACTATAGACTACACTTCTTCTATGTGTGTGCATGAGTGTGTGTGTGCATGTGTGCGAGAAAGTATCGTCGGTCAATGATATTTTATCTATTAGGTGCACTAGAAATGTTCATCTATGGAAATGGATGGATATGCAGGGTATGGGGTTGCACAATAGTGATAAGAGAAGAAAAATGACATTTGCTGACATTAACATTCAATATTGCTGTCCTCTGATTTGTGTAGGCTCATTAACAAAACTAAATGCAATCTCAGGTGAAGGAAAGATGGAGGGAGCGGGTGAGCGAGTTAGAAGGGAAATTCAGCACCACAAATGCACGCTAATGTGAAACAGCTGGTACGATCTTCACCTCGAAACAGAGGAGAAATGGCGGGTGGAGGTAGCTCAGTGGGTAGGATACTTGCCTCTAGACCAAGAGGTCATGGGTTCGAATCCTACCTTCAGCACCACCACTGGGTCCCTGAGCAAGACCCTTAACCCTAAGTTGCTCCAGGGAGACTGCCCCCTGTAGTTAAGGAATGGAAGTCGCTTTGGATAAGAGCGTCTGATAAATGCCGTAAATGTAAATGTAAGGAGATCTCCACCTGGTACTTTGGGTCTGGGCCAAGCACAATAACATTTCAGAGCAAAAGAACTACTGTGCATGTGTATCTCTGTTCTGGAACATCATGAGAGAGTGGTGCTCAACTTTTCCATGTGTCAGCAATGAGCAAACTACGTGGAAAACGAAAAGCAACAGAAAGGAGGGGGCTCCTATCTATGGTAGCAACAGCTGTGCTCTTAATGCTGGACTCTTAGTGGGATTTAGCCATAGTTTAGCTCAGGTAAAAATACACGGCATGATGAGAGATTCTGTAGTTATGCTCTGTTGTTCTGGCAAGGGACGTGGCAGCCCTCCTAAATTTGTAGCAATAGCATGCTTTATCTCCAGCATAAGGATGAGCACCCACATACTAGGCTGATAATGCCAGTACTGCAATACTGCTCTCAGAACTCTTGCTAGAAAAGAGCACAAAATGTACAAGGAATGTATAAATGTAACACCTGCACACAAATTTCAGTGCTTACTAAACCAGCATATTTACCTATTCATACACGTATTATCTGTATTTGGATTATTTGGCAGAAAGAATGATTCACCAATAATTAACACATTTTCCTTTTTACTTATACACTTCTTTTCTTCAGCTCTTTTGCCACATTAGCAGTCAACATCATGCAGTTTTTTTAGTTTTAGTTTCCTTTAATTTCATTTGGTACATTTGCAGAAATTTATCCATAAAGCAAAGTTATTGCTTTACAAAGCCATGCATTTTGTTACAGCTATAAGTGTGAATAAAAATTTGTTAGAATGTAATTATTATATCCAGTAGTTTAACAACTAGTAGTTTCCATGAAAGCAAGCTTCACATGGAGTTGGAATATCCTGTGATTTCCAATTCCCAACATCATCACTGATATCCAAAGAAAATGATAGTTGCAGCATGTTCCATCCAACAATTGTCTTCATTATACAAAGGGGGAAAATGTTAGTACATTTTGAGTTTTTCCTATTTGTCTGTTCACCTCTTAGTCATTTGACATTGTAAATGACATGTGGCACAACAGTATTAGGTAGTTCGTATGTGTGAAAGTTACATGAATGCCAGAATAAAAACTGTCCTAGGAGAACATTACCCAGAGCATTACACTGCCTTCCCACAGTGCACACTGAGTGCTAGAATAAGGTTACAGAAGCCCCTGTGACTCTTGTTAAGACAACGACTCTGATAATAAATGAGTGAATTAATTATTTACCCATAGCTCTGTTTGCCTTAGTGGTGTGACATGGTGTACTTTTGTGAGAAGTTCACCATTGCAGTACCTGGAAATAATGTTTATCAAGAGAGCTACAAAATCATGTGAGCTGGAGGAAAGAAATGAAGTGGCTGCAGCTTCAGATTGTCATTGTCTTTAACTGAAGTATAAAAACAAAATGGAGCAGAAATTTTCTAAAGGAAATCTACGCTCTGCTTGGCAGGGACTGAAAACCATGGCCTCTGTGAACACAGCTGTCTCCAGACCCAGAATCATCCACGTGGAGGGCAGCAGTGTCACATCCCTCCCTGATGAGCTCAACTCCTTTTACACCTGGTTTGAGTCAGACAACTACAACTAGCTCCAGAATGTAAGATCCTCACTTAAATAAGGCAACGCCGGAGTCATCTTCAACTCACTAGATGTAGTGAAAGCTCTTAGGAGGACTAGAGAGAGAAACTCACCTGGCCCAGACCACATCTGCAGCCGAGTTCACGACACTAGGTGTATTCCACTCCATAGACAGCAGCATTGTCCCCCAACTCTGGAAACATTCCACAGTCATCCCCAATCCCCAAAAAGTAAAACCAAATCTCCGAATGATCTTTGGACCCCTTCAATTTGCATATCGCACAGACAGAGGAGTTGTTGATGCAAAATCACTTATTATAGACACAATGCACAAACATCTGGGGCAACCTAACTCTTCAGTCAGACTCTTGTTTGCAGACTTCTCCTCAGCTTTCAACACTCTGCAACCCCACATTATGGCTACTAAACTTTCCTCTAACTTTTATCTTAACAACCAGTTTCTGTGCATATTGGACTTTCTGACCAACAGATCACAGTGAGTACTGGTTAACAACATTCCCTCTGACCTCCTTTACACATCAGCCCCAAGGCTGTGTGCTGTCCCCTCTGCTCTTCATCTTATACACAGACGACTGCAGAACCACACAGGCCAACTGGAAGCCCGTGGAGCTAGTCAAGGAGTATAAATATCTTCAATGACCTGCTGAAATTCTCCTTCAACACAGAAGAGATTCTCAAGATGGGTTATCAGCAGCAATACCTCCTTAGGATGCTCAATTTTTTGGAGTCAGATATGTTACTTTTTACTACTCCTTCATAGAGAGTGTCATCTCATTCTCAATCATCTGCTTGTTCCATACCACCAGCAAGCAGCACACCGGCTATAGAGCACCATCAGCGTGTGCTCTAAGATTACTGGACTGCTTGTGAGATCCTTATCACACATCTGTGACCACGTAAACACGAAGGTTAGCACTCAGAATTATTAAAGACCCCTCACACGCGCTGAATTCTGTCTTTGAATAGCTCCCCTCCAAATGCCAGCTCCCTGCCCGAGCTGCAGGACACAAACGAAGAGGGCCAACTTTGTTCTTAAAGCTGTCCTTCTTTTGAACTCGTGACACACCTCCAAACCCA
Source organism: Nannopetersius ansorgii (assembly GCA_037974605.1). Lineage (NCBI taxonomy): Eukaryota > Metazoa > Chordata > Actinopteri > Characiformes > Alestidae > Nannopetersius > Nannopetersius ansorgii. Next base: position 4,439,539 of record JBBPDE010000021.1, on the reverse strand, counting down.
CCATTATCACCTCACACATTCCCACCTCCCCTATCACCCCTAACCCAAATCTCCTCAGATTTGAGTCTCTCTCATTGCCCATTTCTCACTTTCAAAACAATGTACCTTACTGCTTCTGTTATTTAAAGTAACTTATTATTGTTCACAGTGCAATATACAGAATATACATACATATTACAGATAAGCAATCTCATTCCATTTGCACCTTACACAAGTCACCACATCATCCCTTGTTAATCACTGCTTGTTCCCAGCTAAAAAAAACTCTTATTGTGTGTCATCTGTTGTGTCAAATGTTACATCTGTTTTATGTGTGTGCTGCTCCTCTATGCCTTCTAAATTGCCCCTAAAGGACAAATAAAGTTTTTTGAATTTGAATTTGAATATATTGCACTTGATTACACTTAGCAAGTGCAGTCAGCCAGAGAGATATGCTTCGGGTACACAGATGAGTGGGTGGGCTCCCAGCACATGGGCATCTTTGTCTCTTTTGTACACACACACACACACACACACACACACACACACACACACACACACACAAAATCTAAGTTGTAACATTGGAAAAGCTGTATAATACACGCCCTGGGATGCTGCTGCATAAAGTGTGCAGTGTTCTGCATGTGTAAGACTAGGCTCCTTTTCTGCCTTATTTGTGTGCATGAATGCCTAACATAATAGTGTTAGTGTAAGAGGCCCTTTGTAAAGAAAGATACACCAAAGTAAGTATTTTTTCCTCTCTCTTTGCTGGGGCACTGCTTGCCTGTGGGGAGTGAGAGGTGAGGTAGGGGACAGTGGCTCAAACCCATTACTCTTGAGTTAGCAGAGAATGCCCACTACACATACTGAAGCTTTTCTGTCAAGTATAGAGCTGATCAAAGTCACATTATAGAGCTTTAAAAAAGAAACAAAGTATGATAAGTGTATCATCTACATTTGTCAGTTACTTTAATAAACTACCTTATAAGAATAATTGATTAAAATAACACTTTCTCAGTTAATCTGTAATGATTATCTGGCAAATTAATGTTCATAAATATAAGGGTGACTGTGTGAAAATTATACATTAAATGCACCCCCAACGAAGTGTCTATGTGTTTATGATCAGTTGATATGGGGCAGAGAATACATCATTTAAAGTCAATAAGGTCTTTAGAAGCTGGATTAAGGTCTAATATAGCAGATTAACTACAAATACAATTAGCAAGTTGGCGTGAAATCAAATCACCGATAGCCCTTACACAATCATATTATGTGGTAAAAAATACTTCTGGAAGTTTTCTGGAAATCCTAGATGCATCTCTGAATGAATATATGCAGTAATCTAATCAGAGAGCAGTTGGAAAAACTTAATTCTACCAAGTCACAGTAAAAGGTTAATGTCTGTTACAAGTTTCAAATTGTATCAATACATGACAAATGATACAATACAGTAACATCAGAAGTCGCGGATTCAGTTACACGCTGATTTTTTTTTGAGGACCGAACTCCTCAAAATAGTTTTATGCAATATTCCTCACAATAACTGCAAATATCCTCCACCTTTTTTTTGCTTTTTTGTGGCAATAAATATATTTTTTCCGGATGTTTTCACACAAGGCACTCAGTAGCAGGCAGTAGCAGACCTGGAAGCACTTTTTTCAAACCCACACTCCAAGTGCGATTTCTCCACAGTGCAAGCACTCAGACACTTAGATACAGTTCGACTGATCTCCAGGAGACCTTTACAATGAGCCCCCATTTGTATTTTAAGCCCGAGCAGATCAGGGGTTATTCCCCAAAAACTGTTCACCTCGCCGTGGTGTCCCAATACTTTTGTTCAACGACCTCCAGATTTGCATATCTCAGTAGGGAATTTAAATTAAAAGAGGTGAATATGGGTTTACCTTTACATTTTCTTTAAGGGTAATGCATTAAACTGAGTTTAAAATGAAATTAGAGCGTTCTGAGAGCATATTTGGGCATATTTAGGGTTTACACTATAAAAATAGGCATTTATAGGCTTTTTTTAAAACCAAAACACAACGACGCGGTTTTTCATTATACGCAGGTGCTCTTGTAACATAACTCCAGCGAAAAGCGTGGGGTTACTGTATATTAATTGTATTTTATAAGCTTTAATAGTTTGTTTAATCTTATACTTACAAAAATGTGCATCAATATTGGTGCTGAAAACAAGTACTGGCACTGGTAGAAATTAGGGGTGGCTTCCTACCACTTTTTCCAATTCCAATACCCTAAACATCTGACAATATCAATAACAATTCAATTACTTTTTTTTGCCCTCTCTAAAACAAGTATGCTGTTAATAGCATATTTTCTGGCTGCACTTTGCTTAGCCATCTAGAAAACATGCTTAAACTTGCACTTGAAACTTGCAAAAATTGACAGTTTTTTCCACATGGTTGACATGATTGCAAGTTCTACCTACTGGTCATATGAAACATGGGCCGGATCCAAAAATGCAGTTTCTATGAAGTATGGCATCTATGATAGTTCAGTTTTTCCAACATTTGCTCTGCATCAGACTACAATAAGTAATGGATCACCACATGCCTTATAGTGAAAGCTCATCAGTGAAATATCAGCGCAGATCAGATCTGAGCAAAATTCTGTATCAGAAAAAAGGTTTGTAGTATGAACATACCTCAAATTCTGCCAGTATTTATTTGTCCCTAAAATCAGGGTGGAAATCAGGTCAACAGCCTACCACACTTCAAAGAAATGCCTTGCCTACATGCTTGCCAATCGTGTGAGTCTAAAGGAATGCTGATGAATGTTTGATTATAGTAATTTATAATCAGTCTTAGCAAGGAGATTTGCCTGGTAATTAATGTCTCTGTTTTGTTATCTCTCATTTGTTTCAAATGTTTAAAAGTGAATCTCCCTTTCAAAGGTGAAGAAGTACAGCTATTTGCTCGGGGTTGTATGGAAAAGAAGGAAGGAAGTGGACGGGGTTAGTAACCAAATATTCATCCATCTCTTTATACAAATTCAGGCCACAGTAGATCTCCTAAGAGGCAGCTAGCAGCCCCGTAGGCAAGTGTGTGCTCAACACTACCTTTGTGGTATTAATCCTTGTCCCAAAACTATATCCAGGCATGTCTGAATCCATAAATCTCACTGCACTACTAAAGGAACATGCATGTCCTGTGACACATAAGAAGAAACCTTTACCTACAGACTTTACTTTGGAAAGCCATGATTAATGCCTGCAGTTGGAGGCCTAATACAGTCAGAGGTCACTGAGGAGAGGTGACCCAGAGGAACAGTAAACCATGAATTCATTGATCCTCCATTTCAAATGATTCCATTTACATACATGCGTTTTCAGGAAATGTGTTTTTCTTAATTAATTTTCATATACACAAGCCTATTAAAAGGCTTTTTTGCCTATTAAACAGATGGAGTCAAACTTTTCAGAGTGTATACATATGCGCCACATGCAATCATACCTTCTGTGCTCTCATAAACCTCTAATTGTTTAACAGCATAAGCAGAGAGGAAAATGTATTATTAAAGCACATTAAATATCTAGTGTTGAAACACCCAGTGTTAATAGCAATAGCACAGCTACCAAAATGAAAAGCATGAACCACCTACCCACTGTATGAATCAACTACTTAGAGACCAGTGGCGACTCATGGGCAATATTTTTGGTGAAATAAACCACCCTTCATCCCCGGCATGCACCCCAAAACAAACTCAGTACCTCGCTGCGCACCCTGGGCAGCTTGATTTTCTGCTTCACCTCTATGTTCTGCTTTTGCTGCCTAACATTTTGATGTATCTTCTCTCTCCTGCTCTTCCCTCATTCTCCTCATAATTAGTGTCAAATCACTACATAATACACACATACCTAACAAACACATAATAGTAATGTTAATTTCAACAGTACTTATGAAATAATTCTACCTTATCTTCCAAAATTGGTGACTGGATCCACTGGACTAGACCTTATTTTTATAAGCATTTTTTTGCTTCACACCAATAAAAAAGTGATTGTTTGAAGATTTGATGATTTTTGAAGATTGTTTTGTATTATTAATGAAGACTTAAAGAAGCCTCCTCTGCTAGAGACCATGGTGTTGTTTTGCCAATTCCTGATTGGCATTTTAAGAAACCTTAATAAATCACAAAAACTGCAATAATTATAAAGTCCAATTATTATAAATTGGCTAACTGTTAGACCAAAAAAAGAGAGCAATGTTAACCTCGGGTTCAATAAAATCCAATTTAAATCATTTTAGAATTTTAAAACAATACTATTCTTGTAAATAAAAAGAAAAGAAAAAACATTTGTAGAATTTCTAAATTCCTGGCAATTTACCATATAACAGCAGGATTGCCTTGGATCCTTTCTCAAATCCTTGGAGAAATTTCATTGCAATGGTCTACAAAGTCCATCACAAAGTATACTGAATGAACCACATCATAGCACTATAGTCATCCTTTTCCTGTGTGGTTTGGAGTATCTTTACAAGCTTGAACTGCACACAAAATATTGCCCCGCAGTAGCACAACAGAGTCCAAAAAGAAAGAATAATTTGATAGCTGGAAGTAAAATGTCAGCAACACGGGTTTAGCTTCGTATTCTTTCAGTAGCAAAAGGAAAAAAATCAATCTGAATTCTGCTTGGTTGTGAAGGCACAGACAGCCTAGTGAAGAACCCCTAGAGCACACTACTCCAGTTCAGCTTTAGCGGAGGAAGGGAGGGCCTTTGTGTTCCATATACGGTCCTGGGTGAGCAGACGAATGGCTATACGTAATTGGAGTCCATATACTGATGAAAGAACAAGTATGACTGCATTATTATTTCAACTGATTGCCACTGATGTCTTCAAAATTGATTGTCACCACTGACCACAATTCACAAAGAATCAAGTTTGTCTACTTCTTTTTTCCCTTTGTGCAAAACACTCACAGTATAAAGGCATGTCTCTATGAAAATTATCCCAGCCCAGGGTATTACAAACATTCTTCATCAGGACACTCACAGAATAAAAGACAGTGATTATTTTAGTAATACTTACAGTAAACGGGCAGTTTTTTATCCTTGATTTGGTTCAGAGTTCTGGTTGGTAACCTGTCTGAGCTAGATTATTTGCCAGATAATGGCAGGGTGGTTGGTTCAATGGGAGCAGACTACATGAGAATAGAAGACTTACACTAGAGGAGCTGAGCACTGAGAATTGTAGAGTTTTTTTTCAGAATCCTAGATGACATAATGGGCTAAGAGGAGCATCAGTGCTGCCCACTCTGCTATCTTCATCTGTTTGTCCATCTCTGATGCTGGGCTTGCTGTTTTTGTCTATCATCTCTTGCCTCCACCTCCTCTCTGTTTACTTAACCTTTAGAAAGTTCTCATTAGCCGCCCTCACTCCTGAAACCACATTGGATTGTCAGGAGAAGACTAAATTAACAGTGGGGAGTACTGATGTGACTAATGCCTTGAGCTGGAATCATGTTGGTCAGTATGCTCTGTATAATTACTTCATAAAAAAAAAAAGTTTTGAGAATGAAGTTCTAACAAAAGTAACATCCAGAATGCTTTGAAATTGTGTAATCCAAGACAGATAAACTATGAAGAAATTAACAGATGACTGCAGTGTATTCTTTATCTTTGAACTTTTATGTTTCTAAAAATATTAATAATTTATCAAAACATCTAATAGTACCTTCTGCTGTAGCATGCAATAATTTGACCTAAAGTTGTTTATTATATTACATTACCACATGATATTTAAATTAAATCACACTCATCATTGTGGATTTGTAAGGTAGTAAACCACAAAATCTGTTTATTTCTGTTCAGTTCTGTCCAAAAACATTATCACGAGCAGGCAGTGTGGCATAAAAATAAGTTTCTGACAGTAAATAGAAAGAGAGAGTGAGAGTGAGAGATTCCCAGCAGAGGTCCCTCCTTCCAGTCAAGTAGTTACACACTGTGGAGACAGACAGGGTCGCATGCTGCCCTCATTGTACCAGATGCCAGATGGAAGGCAAAGATCTACTGAATAAGAAAGACGAGACAGAAAGCTAAAATATATGAGGGAGAGAGAGCGAGAGAGAGAGAGAGAGAGAGAGAGAGAGAGAGAGAGAGAGAGAGAGAGAGAGAGAGAGAGAGATACCTACAGGTATGCGCTTGTGATGTTTCAGTTTTTGTTGTGCTGATTCCTCATTATCACACATAGAGACATGGGGACTGGGTAATGAATCCCAGTGCTGTCTGTGTGTGTGTGTGTGTGTGGGGGGGGTATTTGTGTGCAGGGGATCACTCAGCGTATGTGTTTGCAGGGGATCACTCAGTGTTTGGAGTTAGCCCAGTGAGGGAGAGGCACATGCTGCTGGGTTGAACAGGCTCCTGGAGATAATTGACAGCTTGCCTCAACAGGTTGCACCCTTCCTCTAATGCTCAGCTCCTGCTGCAGGCCCGCTGCCATTTGATAATTGTGTGGCAGTGTTGGGTAAGCTGTTCTCCTGACCAGGGGCTTCTCTATAGCTGGCCTTCACTCAGGTCTGTTTAACAACCACCACAGAGATAGGGAAGGCCTGGAGGCCTTCTGGGATACCAGCATCAGTCAAGAGCACTAAAAATAACCCGCAGAGACAAGGACATCACAACAGTCCATTTTCAACAGCATGGCTCAGAACACAGGCAATCAACAGTCAAAAAATTAGAGTCAATACAAAGTTAATATAAATCTAAAATTGCAAATGGCTATTCGTAAGTGGTGGGCAATTCACCTTTCAAGTCCACTAGTGGAGAGCATGTACTTCAAACATAATATTATTAGTCCAGGAAAGAATTCTGCAGTGGAAGCTGGAATACTATTTGGGTGATAAAACGTAAGCATTTTTTTCTAACACTTAAATAATTATGCTAATATACAAATAATTTCTTTAATTAATAATAAGCAAAAAGGCTTGAAATTCATCTATACATCTATAGCCATTCATTCATAACAGCATAAAACAGCTCATATGTCACATGCTGGTCCTCTTGGGCAACAGCACTGCAAAATTCAGAGCCCTGATTCATTAAATGCAACTGATTCAACTCACCAGCTAATTGGAGTAAGTTCATCATTCTTCATAAACTGAATTCATGGTGTTAGACAAAGGAAAACCCTGATATCCCCAGAGCTGTGGTCCATAAGCAACCAAGCCTGACAAAAAACAGCCATTTTCCATGTCAATGGTAAAAGAAGTAAATTTTAGTTTAATTTTTAATTTTAGTGCATCAAGTTTCATGGGTAATTTCTCAAACTCTGATTTTGGATGTGCTGTGGTAATCAGAAGCAAACGTTTATTTCAGAGCTTATTTCATTACATATGGAGAGCCCTCAGCGTGGCCCTCCCACCTACACCTTGCCATTTTCCCTCTGCTAAAACACACTGATTTGTACTTAAGATGAAAATCATGTGGGTGTGCTTGAAATAAATCAGTCCACTTTTGAAGTGCCCACCTGTCAATCATGCATAATCTTTTTTCTGAACAGACAAGATAAACAACCTCCCTATGCCCGTTAGCAGAGCATGCTAAGCCCCCTGAGGGATGCTGCTTTTTTCCTGCCCTCCATAATAAGCCATTGCCCATTCTGGCTCAGACCTGAAGCTAATGGATTCAGGGCTGCTTTTCCCCACCATGGCTCCCAGCCAACTGGCAATCAGACCTGTGCTTAGGTTTGGTTTTCCAGCCTCTCACCCATGTAATGCACACAGAAAACACAATCTACTAAATGTTTTCTGCATGTATCAGGAAAGACCCAGACCCTACACACTGGTGCAGTCATGAAGATGTTGAAAGGCAGATGGAATGAATCTGCATTCTGTTAAGATGGAAAATTGAATCAATAACAGTAACAGAATGAAGCTACTGCAGCATTTTCTACATCCTATTAGCAAAGTCCTCCTCAGAAGCATGCTGGGCTTTGCTGGACTTTGAAGTGCCTCATAGCAAAGACTGTTAATGAGGTGAACATAGTCTACAGAGGCAAAAGTTCAGTTATTAGGGACAGCATGATGTAATTTCAGTTGCACGCACACTGACCATCTAAAGGAATGGTTTGGCAGTAAATGCAATTACCCTAAATTATCAGGATGGGTGTCAAGTGTGGCAATGAGGGTAAATTTTCTTTCACCATCACTGGCAGTTTGATGCTGACTGACAATTCATTTCACATCTTGTTGAAAGAAGTGTTTATTTTGGCATCTGATAGCTTCTTTATAAAATCAAGCACGAAAAAAAGAAAGCAGATGTGTCTCAAACCACACACTTCCATACTTTACATAACACATTCCTGAATGCATTTCTAAAGGTTGTGTATTACTTTACACAATATTATAGTGGCGACTGGGCGGTTTGGGATGCAGCCAATATTTAAAAAATTTGCAAGCAACTGACCCTGCTATGACAGGTCTGTGGTGAAAGTATGTTGTGGTGAAAGTTTCCTGAAATGTAAGTTGTTGTGTGGAAGCATATTGACAGTTTTACTCAGTAACAAACTGCTAATCAGATAAAAGAGATCAGTTCCCAATTCATCCAAACATTATTTTTACAACTTTGTGGGAAAACATGCCACACTTAGGCTTTGTACTTTGTGCAATATATTTGTCAAACTAAAATGGGTGACTGGTTCAGTTGTTAGTGTTTAGCAAGTTAGCATTTGAAATCCGTTCAGTTACAGATTCAGACTCGAAATTACCACATGTAATACATCTATATCTTCCATATGTTTGCCACAAAATACAGGTGGCATGTTTGCAACCGTAAAGGTGCAAAAAATCATGGCTATTCACTGAAGAGTATGGCTAGCCATATACTAACCTGTGACTTAGACTGATCGTTGATTTAAGGTACAGTTGTTACATTAGGACTTGTAATTAGTGTGTGTATGGATGTGTGTTGGGTGAAATAGTTGAGAAGCAATGACCCCCAATTTTTTATTATGTGAAAGTTTGTGCTAGAATGTAATTTTGTGATGGTGTATGTACTTCCAGTATTTCATGAGTGATTCTGTTAATTCTAGACAGAAATGTTGTGTTTCTGGGCAGGGCTGCCAACTGTCACGCACTGAGCGTGAGACACATGCATCTGACTGTCATCTCATGCGCTCACACATTATCTCCCATTTCTCACGCTGAAAATTTGTTTTATCTATTTTATCTTTGTGTCGGGCCAAACAGCACTTGCGATCGATCAATTATGCTTTACGCATGGCTGAACAGGCAGAGAGGTGTTCCCTCCTGTGCACACTCCTCTACAGTAGGTAATGATGCTGCATTCGTAGTCAGCTGAAGAAACACAGGGCCTGTTTGTTATTATCAACACTGACTGGTGCATGAATGCTGGAGTTTGTAACTGTTACTTACCGTGCAAATTCACCACAAGGGTTACACTATACATCTCACCCAGCACCAACCCAGACAATCTGTTGGCCAAACTTGATGGAGCCATCAGTATGTGGACTTAAGATAAGGGTTGTAAACATGTTCACAAACCTTGCTGATGCATACCATCCCAAGACTCCACTCAGCTACTCGTCTCCATAATGCTTATCCGTAATGCAGTCAGTATACAGACTGCTCATTAGGCGTACAACGACCATTCTGTAGCCGACAAATATCTAGTCCCCAGGGACCATCTCTGCTCTTCAGGATTGTTTGAGCACCCTGACTCCATTATGTGGGTACAGTACAGAGTTTAGAGAGGTTGCAACCTACCTGAAAGAGTACACAGTGTCAGTGATTGGCAACATCAGCAAGTGCATTGATGACATTACTGGCTCCATCACCACATGCCCCAACCAGAAGCTGTGGATGACTGTGTAGATGCACATGCAGCTGAGAACCACAGACACCACCTTCAGATCAGGTGACAAGGCTGCCCTTAAAATATCAAGGTCCAATTTGTACAGTGCAATCAGAGCAGCAAAGCATATATATGCTCTAAAAATTCACAAGCAGTTCCAGACAGGGCCTTTTCGGTAGCAGGCCCGATGCTTTGGAATAGCCTTCTAGTGTGTGTTAGATTAGCACCAGACTATGATCATTTTAAGAAACTTCTTAAAACACACCTTTTTAAATTGGCTTTTGACTCTGTTTGATTGTCTGATTGTATTTTGTCTTGTTTTGTTTTATTTTTTATTGTTTTATATAATTTTATTTTAATTGCTTATATATGTGCTATATGTAAAGCACTTTGGTCAACTGGGGTTGTTATAAAGTGCTATAGAAATAAAAATTTACTTGCTTACTTACTTACAGTAAACTGTCGATGCAAAGCCCATGTGGCAGGGCATCCAGGCCTCTACCTGCTACACCAACTATATGGCATCTCCACTTGGCTTTGAGGGCAACAACTCCCTTTCAGTTACTCTGAACATCACTTATATGCACAGTTTAAAGCACAAAATGACCATTGCTGATGGGAGGAAATATCGTGGTGATTTGCACAGAGGATGTGCAGACCAGTTGGCAGATGTTCTCATAGACATTTTCAATATCTCTCTGAGCACCACTACCACCAAACCCCATGGCATGACTGTCACCTTGTTGCACTCACACCTCACATTATAAAGTGCTTTGTGAGGCTAGTCACTGGACTCCCTATAGTTTGCATATCTTCTCAACAGATCATGCCATCTTCACTCCCCTTCTTGTAGCCCTCACACACCTGGACACATATGTGAGAATGCTGTTAATAGAGCTCTGCATTCAACACCATAATTCTTCAGCGACTGGGATTGGGAAGCTGAGACTGATGGGCCTGAACACCTCCTACTGCAACTGGATCCTGGACTTCCTGCCTGGGTGACTTCAGTCAGTTTGGATTGAAAGCACCACCACAGTGAACACAGGCAACCCGATGGCTGTTTCCTCAGCTACCTGCTGTTAAAACTGATAAACCTTGACTGTGCAGCAATACGCAGCTCAGACCATGTCAAGTTTGCTAATGACATAAAACCTGAGGTGGCATACAGAGATTGAGTGAATATCTAACTGATTTGCGTAGAACCAACTAAATGAAAGGGATGGTTGTTAACTTCTCCACTGCGTCACTTGGTGAATGGGTTAAATGCAGAGGAAGACTTTTGTGCTGTTCACACTGTGTGCTGTGGTGTGTTCACGTATGACAGAATTGTCACTTTCACTTCAAGTGAGCAGTAGTGCTGGATGGTATACCAGTTCATACCAAAACCCAGTTTTGATTACTGTTATATGAATTTTTCTGATAAACCAATACTTATTTAAATAGCCTAAAGGAAGCTCAGAAAGTGGCAGAGCTAGAAACCCAAGAAATAACCAAGAAATAAAATTAACAACAGAGTGCTTCACATGGACTCCATTTTAATATAGAACAAAGCAAACCATACAAAGACGGGTAAAAAACACACAGTGTAAATATTCTAACATAATCCCTGGTTCAGATCCTCATATGGATTCTCAACACCACGTCCATTACCAAAAAGGCCCAGAAAGTGTCTCTGCATCCTGCGAGGAATGTGCAGGCACCACAAACACCACCACAGTTCTCACCACTTTCTACAGAGAGACCATAGAGTATTCTCTATTGATGCATCACAGCGTGATATGGGGCTTTAGAAGATCATTAAGGTCATTAAGGCCTCTGTCGTCGACATTTATACCACATACTCCATCTGCAAACAGTGGATGACACCAGACACCCGTCACACACCCTCTTCATCTTCCTCCTCTCTGGCAAAAGTTTCTGTAGTACACAAGCATCCACTACGCACAAAAAATATCTTTATTTATTTTTATATTTGCATGATAATTGGTTATTTCTGTCTACCTTGATTTACAGAATATACAGTGTGTTGAAATGTTAAATAGCTACTAGAAGTGTTTAATAAAGTGTGTAATAAAGTGTTTGACTGTATTAATTTAAACCAGTACTGTAGTTGCCAATTGCAAAAAATATTGGGTCCTACTGTTTTGTTGCTTATGTGTTTTTCTTGAATTTATTGTTCTTACTGCACTTTGTGTATTTTGTCCTTGTGTCCGTTGCATTTTGTGTCCAACAATAACAACACAGTGTTTTGTTTTACTGTGTACAATGTAAATGGCTGAAATGACAATAAACCTAGTCGACTTGACTAATATGACTTGACTTAATGACAAACAAAAAATGATCCTGCAGTTCAGGTCATCATCTACGTTTTATAAACAGGGCAAGTAAATTTTAGGTAAAACAGATCTCTTGGGAATGTTTATGTCAAAATACATATGGGACTGGTGAAAGGTGGATATATAGGTAGAATTTGACTGATTTTGTTAAATTCGTCCAATTTACAGTGTAATCAGAATCAGTTGTTGGGTAAGTTATTTTAAAAAAGTAATTAATTACTAATTACTTAATGTTGTATTTAAAACACTTTTCTAATCACTATGTCTGAAAAGTAACAATTACTCAATAAGTAATTTAACTAAATACTTAAAATTTCTATAAACCTTGATTGGACAAACAATAGAAATGTAACTCTTTAAATAATAAATAATTAAAAAAAAACATATGAGTCAAACATGAAATAGTTTAGCCTTTTAGCTTTCTGAATCATCTTTATTACATTCTATAAAAAAACATTCTATAATAATAATTTTTTTAAATAAGAAATGTAACCTTCTTTAGGTAAGAAACACAATTCCTGAATAACAAAAAATATTGTTCTGCAACATATCTGAATAACAAGAAGAAGTGTCTATGCTGCCATGTCAGTTGCTTCAGTAGATTACTCGTGCTATTGATAGCGGCCGATAGGTTTTTCTCCCCAGGACATAGCTTACATATTACTGTAATGTTCTTGTCTGCTTGTTTCAGAAAAGTGAAGTGATGGGAATAAGTCTGACATCTTCTGCTTTGGAATACGACTATGCAGCAAACTGGCGCGAAATCACGTGCACCTGCACTACAAAGATTTGAACGCGGCAGAGTTTACTTTTACATTTAGAAAATAAATTAATAAAATGATATAATGATATTCAGCGAATTTAATTATTTTATAATTTAACGGCAGTACATTATAAGCAACTGTAATTAAAAAAAAAATTAACAGTAATCAGTTACTCTACTTTTGCAGTGGAAAAGTAATTTAATTACAGTAACTTAGTAATGCGTTACACCCAACACTGATCAGAATGTTCAGGGTGAAAAAAAATAGTTTCCATCGTTGTGTCAGACCATGACTCAGTAGGCAGCAGTGATTGGCTGGCTGGTTTGAGATGTGGTGAGCTGGCAGAAGGCTCTGCATGAGTCCTCTCAACAGCCTGATCGTGAGGTGGAGACGAATTCTGGACCTTGGCTGCGCAAATCAACTGGGGAGATCCTGCACTCTGGGCTGTCTTCGTGAATGAAGAACAAATTTTCCGGGCGAAGCTCACGATCACCATAGATGGCCGTATCAAGCTCTGCCTCCGGATTGACCAGAGGATGCGCTCTTGACAGAAGCCGGCCCTCACACCAACCCAGCTCCAGCTCCTTCGTTCCCTCTCCCATGGATTATGTGTTGGTCAGTTCTCCATCTCTTTCGGTGGACCCCTCCAGAGGACATGGGGAACCCATACAGTTAGGGCGTGGCTCTCTGACTCCTGAGGAGAGAGACTGGTGCTATCGCGAAGGCCTCTGCGCCTACAGCGTCTATCATCCTGCCACCTGTCTTTTCCGTCCGGGAAATGGACAGACCAGTGAACAGGGGGCTCTCTCCTCTGGTCCGTTGGTAATATCATCTACCCAACCCTCTGTTTCCCGATTCATCACCCAGACCCACATCCAACTGGCCCAGCAATCGATCGTCTATGCATCGTTTGTGGATTTGGGTGCTGCGGGGAGCTTTATCGATCAGGCTTTTGCTGCCCACCTGGGTATGGGCCTAGGGGCGTTATCCTGGCCTAACAAAATCACCACCATTGATGGTCGGACTATCTCCAACAATCCTATTACTCATCAAACCCAACCCTTAACCCTCACCAATCCCTCACCAAACTTCGGTTTTATGTCACCACTTTCACCAATCCTCCACGTCTACTTGGATTCCCTGGCTCCCGTACCATGACCCTCATTTCTTGGAATAAACAAAAAATACTTCAGTGGGGTCTGACCTGTCACAAGCTTTCTCAAAGCAAGGTCAGTGACGTGCTCAGGGATCTCCAAGGCCCTCGAGGTTGAATTGGAGACCATTCCTGTTCCGTACCATGACCTGTCTTTAGTAAGAAGAAGGCCACCAAGCCACCAAACCACCACCTCATCAGACGTACAACCTGGCCATTGACCTTCTGCCAGGCACAGCACCACACTCCCCCCACCATGCAGCCACCTCTATTCTATTTTCGTGAATGAGCACCAGGCCATGGAGGAGTACATCTTGGAAGGGCTGCATCAGGGAACAATCCAGCCCTTGACTTCACCTTCGGCCACGGGTTCTCCTTTCCTGCATCGACTGGAGGCTGTGCATAAGTGGTCCCCAACCCAAGATACATAAGCACCTCCAATGCTTTTTGAGGTCTACAAATTTCTATTGACGGCTTATCTGGAACTTCAGTTCAGTTGGGTGTACTACCTACTCTTGTGTTACTCTGCAAATGGCTTTCTCATCTATGCTATACTGAGCTAATTTCTGCCAAAATCCTTGACAGATTTGATTTATTGTAGAAGCAAGAGGTTGAATGAGTAGGGACAAAAACAATGGAGAGATTGTGCATTATTGTCTGGTTTGCCTTTGCAGTGTTAAACTCTGTGATGTTAAGACGTTATTAACAACTGCTGCAAACAGTAAGATGTATAGTATTCCATTCCTCTGATTAATACATTCTCCAGAATGAAATCTGTGTAGTTTTTCAAAATTGTATTAGCATTTAAAATATCAATGCTTTGTCTGCATGAGACCTAATCTAATTATACAAATGTATTGAAATAATCTGTGCATTATATTTGATGAATGCTTACCTTTGAGGCAGCCATTTTGGTTTCAATTCAAGAGGGTGATACTTTAATGGTAATTTTGAGGAGGCCAATGTTTTAATGGTAATTTTGAGATCTGTGACAATGAGCAATAGGGAGTGGTAACTACAACAGAGTGTTGGGTCTTCAGTGGTTTTCAGTAGTACTGAGATATTAGCATTGTTCATATGTGAGGGATCTTTTAAGCTACCTTTAATGGAACGTACAATTCTCAAAACAATGGTGAAAATTTACTCCAAAAGCATTTGAAGAACTTCATAAGCAAGAAAGTCATAAGGACCTGAAGGTTTGTTGTTTGGAATCTTATTAAGTGTTTACAGGGTTCATACAAATGATAATGGTGTTCATTCGCTTGCTTCTTCTTAAGTCATGGTAGTTTTATACCTCAGAGGAAAAAATTAATATCTCTTGAATTTGGTTCTTTGGCAGCACCAAAGTTCTCCATTTTCCGCTTTTGCTGCCTCACATTTTGATGTATCGTCTCTCTCCTGCTCGTCCCTCTATCTTCCCTAAAGGAAACTGGATACTGAAGCAGAATCCTTTGTGTTGCTTTTGTTTGGAAGATTTAGAGTGATGGTCCTCTGAACCATGTTTGTGTTTATCATTAAAGACAACGTATCCAGTCACAGCCTGTTTCCTCCTCATGTGTCCTTACCCCCTTACCCCAGATCCAACTTTCTTTTAGCTTGTCATTTGTATTTTGCTGAGTACTCAGACATTTCAGAGGCGCTGACAGGGTTGACAGGGAAGGTTCTCGACTAGGCTACTGCTTTCTGGACAGCAGAGGGCACCCAGACGCCAGATTACCACACGCCAGACCATGGAAGTCCAGCATTGCATACCTTCTGCAGCGCAAACAAAGAATTACTCCATCAATTTCTGTGTTTTGGCAGTAGAGAGTGGCTGGAATGTTTGGGAATGTTTGGGAAAGACCTTTATCCTTTTGTGATAGATCAGGTGATTCATTTAGCAATTTGGTTGGTCCAACACAAGAGTTAAGGGGTCCGTCTCAACCTCCTGAAGCTACAAGCCCGGTCTCAAGACTGCAGCTTCTACAGTACCTGTCCAGGAAACCAGTACACAGTACAAGGCAGAACCGGTGTAAATGGGGAAAAAAAGCACTCCACAGGAACGAAGGAGAAGGAGTTTAGAGGGGCTGTGCTTGGACTGTGGGGGAGCTGGACACTTTCTAGCCTCATGTCCGAATATACCGTTTAAGGTGGAAAACAGTTTAATGCTCAATTTGTCATGTAATACACAGTTTAATGTCACTCTCAAACTGTTTAATCATTTTTTGTTTTTGTTTCTGCACTTATATATTTGGGATCGGCTGGCAACTTCCAGAGCCATGGTGAAGTCAATTGGGCTCCCAGTGAGGAAGTTAGTCAGATTCTATACCAGTTCATGTTATGGTCATCTAGTATCAGGGAAATCCAGAGCAGGTAAATGCAAGAAGGGTAATCCCAGCTAACTGTCCTGAAGGAAAAACATTAAGAACTAGAGTAATTGAGTGGGCTCATAATACTCCTGCTGCTGCTTTAACATAAGTACTGGTGGCCATTGCTATGGGAAGATATGGAGGGGATGGTCAAGTCCTGTTCCATCTGTGCTGTATCAAAAACCTCCAGGTGGTTGCCTGTCTGGAAAATCAGAGGCCGCTGTCTCACATGGCTGTGGACTTTGTAACGGACCTCCCAGTGTCTAAATGGTACATTGTAATATTGGTTGTGGGGGATCGGCTTTGAAGGGAGTCTGGTTCCTTCCTTTTGGTTACCTATCTACCGTCCTAGAAGTAGCAGACGCTCTTGTCCCGAAGGACATCCTGTCTGACTGAGGTCCACAGGGGCTACTGTCAGTCTGACCTCTGGGTACCATCTAGAGTCCAACAGTCAGTGCAGGAACTGGTAGGATCCTCTGGACTTATTGCCATGGGCGACAGCATGAAAGGGCAGAGTTCCTCGGTTGGGCGGAGTACGCACAGAACTCCTTGCGTCACTCTGCTCTGCCCTTGGGATGGTGAATTTACTGATACACCTGAGATCGATAATTTGTGTCGGCAGGCAGAGGAGGTGTGGGAAGGAGCACATACTTCCATCAGTAGAGCGGTTGGAAGGTTTAAACGTTTTGCAGATCAGCAGTGGAGGGAGGCGCCAGCCTGGCTTCCTTCACGAGACCTCAATTTACATTTACCTTCTCAGAAGTTGTCACCTAGGTATCTTGGGACTTTTGAGATCATTAAACAAATGAACCCTGTTTCATTTAAACTAAAATTACTATCTGACATGAGAATTCACCCTATGTTTCATGTCTCCCTTCACCAGCAGTAGCATGTCCGTTGGATGGAGGGGAGGTGATGGCCAAATACCCCGCGACAACTGAGGCTGAGGGAGCCCCAGCTTAACCAACTTTTGAACTCCAGTACCTGGTGGATTTGGAGGGTTATGGACCTGAGGAGAGGTGCTGTGTCCCGGCTAGTGAAATTCTCAGTCAAGATCTAATAGACGAATTTCACAGGAGTCGGATCATCCAGCTCCTCAACCGCAGGGGCATCTGTCACTGATGTTGAGGTTAGTGGACAGACTTGGTTACCGTGGTAGGCCCGCATTCGGCTTCGAGGGGGGTTCGGGGGTTGTGTTTGCCACTTATGCAGCCCAGAGAGGCCTATTAGGGAGTTAACAGCAAGGGCTGGGCTAATAGATGTCTAACAACAAGTCCACCTGTCTTGTGTTTAGTGATTAGAGAAACCACAAGGTCTTTAGATTGACTGTGTTGTGTGAGAACAAATTGAGAACAAAGGCCACAGTGTTATGTCAGTCATTTTGAAGTGGAGAACTATCACAGTAGGCAGTCACTTGTTTCATGGGTGACTGAGAAGATTTACACAGGAATGAATGGGGACGCTAGTGAAACATGTTTCACTGAAATTCTCTATTTCACTGTGGTTGGGGGTGGCCCTGTTTCACGTTTTTGACTAGAGCCTTATACAACTGTAACGCTATTGAGGACCTGAAATTAGGAGATTAGGAAACATTTTTATGAGCATTTTTTGTTTCACACAAATAAAAAGGTGATAGTTGAAGTTTTTTGTATTTTATTTCTTGGTGAAAATTGTTTCACCTGTAGTTGATATTGTTGATATAATTAAATATAATTAAATATTGATATAATTAAAATTCTGGGAATTCCCTTATTTATTTGCATGACTGCTCGATTCCCATGTCCTTAATGTCTGGTATAATTGATTTTTCTTTTTTCCTTTCAAGATAGTTTGCCAGATACTTTTCTGATTTGTTGTAATATTCAAAATCATTGTATTTTAATATTTGAATCAGGAATATTTTTTTTTGTAGTTTGCTTTCTGTCAGTACCTTCTGGACACAATATGTGGGATTTTTAAACATTTAATTATTTCATTTTTTCTTCAATATTTTTGAGTTTCTGTTCAATTTTGTTTTCTGGTACATTGTTTCCTCTCAGTACTGCTTTTACTGCTTTCTCTGAGAAAAAGATTGATGGTTTTTGGGAAAAGTGAACATTCTGTAATTAATAGATTTTCAGTCGCCAACAATCAGGAAGTCACTGCTTGATGCTTGTCAGAGTGTGGCCAGATTTCAGCTCCAAAATGACAAAAGAACATGTCAAGTTTTTTGGACAATGAAGTTTGGCTTCAACAGCAACATTGTACTGTATGACATATTGTAAACTAAAAAATTGCCACAAGTGGTTGGTTACTTCTATGTTCAACTATCTGACATATATCATATAGTGTCAGAGAAAGCACAGAGCTGAATGGTAAAGAAAGCACAGAGCTGAATGGTAAAGAATAAGATAAATTTATTAGTATCTCATTATCAGACTCATGTCTTAGCTGAAGGACTACATTTGCAAATTAGATTTTTCCCCAAATCATTTTAACTACCTCATTAACATATTAACTTCTCTGTATCTTGTAACAAGGGTACCGTCTGTCTGTACAGAACACAAAACATGCCGCAGTGCACTTATGTCCTGTGAGCTCCACTGTGAAGCACACAAAATGAAAAGCCTACTCCTATTTATTAGACCCGGGCCAGTATACTAAATCTTTTTATTCCTAGACGTTCATTCAATGTTTCCATGGGTTACTTTAATAGTAATATATGCCAACACGCTTTACAAAACTCGTTCCTTTCATTGCTCCTGTCTGCTCCAGTGAAGCCAGATTAATCTATTTGCATACATTGATATGAAATCTGTTCCTGAGATTCCATTGAGTGGCAGTGAAGGGGGAAATAGAGGGACCTATCATTCTCATGGAGATTTCTCTGCATTCAGATTAATCATTGTGGGGAGTAAAATAGCTTGGCTTTGCCTTGCTAAGGCTCATCTCAAAATGTTAATTAATGATGCAAGAGAGAAAAGGGTTCTCTGTATTTACCTAAAAACTGAGCCCAAATGACCCAAAATAAAGTCTACAAGACTTATGGTTTATAAAATACTTGTTAATAATCTCATTGCAGCTATAAAAAGACTGAATAGAGCAATACTCTCACACATGGGAAATGACTGTGCATAGGCTATTTATGAGGAGAAAATGCTGAAAGAGACTGAACTGAAACTTTCCTTGATCCATTAAAAATCAGAAATATAACTGTTCTATGATAAAAGGGATGATTATAGCTTTGCCCCCCACTGGTACACAAGCCATTTTAGAGGCTTGATTTAAGATTCAAGATTCTTTATTTATCACATTATACGTGAGTACAAAATGTTCACAAGGCTGTGCAGACAAGTTTTACAAATAAGTTAACTGAAAGAAAATTTTGAAAAAGCTGAATCTGTACAGTGTGCACATGTGATAAGTAGAATATCTATGTACTGTAAATCGCTGTGTGAGAGTTGTCAGTTGATGTGAATAGACTTAAGTGACAGATGTGTGTAGAGTACTGTAGTGAGAATAATTCATTCTTTATATATTTTCTCCTACTAATTTGGCATAAATATTATAGACATCACTAGTAAATAAAAAAAAAACTATTTAGTTAGGGGAATGGACTGTTGATGCAAACCATTTGAGAGATACACTCACCTAAAGGATAATTAGGAACACCTGTTCAATTGCTCATTAATGCAATTATTTAATCAACCAGTCACATGGCAGTTGCCTCAATGCATTTAGGGGTGTGGTCCTGGTCAAGACAATCTCTTAAACTCCAAACTGAATGTCAGAATGGGAAAAAAAGGTGATTTAAGCAATTTTGAGCGTGGCCAGACGGGCCAGTCTGAGTATTTCACAATCTGCTCAGTTACTGGGATTTGCACACACAACCATTTCTAGGGTTTACAAAGAATGGTGT
>JBBPDE010000021.1:4349176-4368650 GCA_037974605.1 Nannopetersius ansorgii | reverse complement strand
AAGGCAGTTCTGAAGGCGAAAGGGGGTCAAACACCGTATTAGTATGGTGTTCCTAATAATCCTTTAGGTGAGTGTATGATAGTGAGATTGGCCGATATGAGCTACATTTAGATGGATCCTTGCTGGGTTTGGGTAATATTGTAATTGATGCCTCGGTAAGCAATTGGGGCAAAATTCCACTCACTAAAGAATATTCAAACATTTCCAGCAAGAGGGTGGCTAAAGCAGATGAGAATTTTTTGTAGAATTTGATTGGGAAACCATCTGGACCTGGTGCTTTTCCACTTTGCATCAGTGAGATTGCTTTAATAATTTCATCAAGATTGAGAGGTTGGTCCATGTTCTCTTTCTGTTCTTGTGAAATAGTGGGTGTTTCAAGTTTGTCAAAAAAGTTGTTCATAGCTATTTGTTCCAGATTGGCTTGAGATGTGTATAAATCAGAATAGTATTTTTTAAAAACACCATTAATAACTAAGGGATCAAGTACAGTTCCACCCGACTCATCTTTAATTTGGGAGATTGATAGTGCAGCAGATTTGCTTTGCCAGATTTGCTAGTAGCCGGCCTGACTTTTCGCCGTGTTCGTATAAAAGACCTCTTGATCAGAGGATCTGTTCCTCTGCCTGTGTTGTTGATAAAAGTTTATACTCTGCCTGGAGATCTAGTCTCCTCTTATAAAGTTGGGCGGTTGGGACACAGAGTATTGTTTATACAGGTCCATTATTAGACTAGTAAGTTGCTTCTGTTTTTCTCTTTGCTTTTTCCTGACATTGCCAGAATAAGATATTATTTCTCCTCTGAGGACAGCTTTTAATGTATCCCATAGAAGGGAAGGAGAGTCTGATCTGTTGGAAATAAGAACATTTTTGATGGAAGTTAGTATATGATTACAGAAATCTTGATCTGATAAAAGTGGTATCAAACCTCCAATACGGTCTGTTGTTCCAATAAAGAGGAAAAACAACATCAAGTAATACCGGAGCACGGTCAGATATAACAATAGCTGAGTACTCTATTGTCCGAACATGGGGAAGCAAATTTTTATCTAGAAAAAATTTAGCAATTCTGGAGTACGTCTGATGTACATGAGAGAAGAACAAGAATTCTTTCTTTTTAGGATTATGGAAACACCAGGGGTCTATACAGCTTGTTTGGTTGAAAAATAAAGACAATTCAGAGCTCATTTTCGATGCTACACATGCTCTGGCACTAGAGCGATCTAAAACTGGGTCCACAATTCAGATCCCCTTCCAAAATTAGATGATGTAAATTCAAATCGGGTATTACTGAAATAAGTTTATGAATAAATCCTACATCATCATAATTAGGTGCATATATATTCACTAAAACGACAGGAACATGGAATAGACGTCCTGATACAATAGTATAGCGACCCTGAGGATCTGACTTGCTATCAGACATGACAAATTGGACCCTTTTATGAATTAATATTGCTGTCCCTCTTGCCTTAGAATTGAGACCAGAGTGGAAAATTTGTCCTATCCATGGTTTTTTAAGTCGGAGTTGGTCAGTGGTATGCAAATGGGTTTCCTGTAATAACATTATATCTGCTTTCAGTGATTTAAGATGACTAAAAATGTTTGTTCTTTTGACAGGGTTTCCCAGTCCCCTAACATTCCAGGATATAAACTTTACGGCTACTCCCCTTCTGGCCTTCCTCATCCATTCTTTTTATAGTACCTGTATAGGGTTGAAACACTATATACAAGGCTCCACACGACAGTGTAAAACAAAATAATAAATTTCCCAACATAAATAAAAGGAAGAAGAAAGAAGCATAAAGAAAGAAAGACCGTATACATTGCCGGCATATTCCCTTCCCTTGGTTTGACTCCCCAACTGAGCCAACCCGCCACCTTTCTCGCCTATCTCTGTGCTTCTGGTACCTCATCTCCAATCCTTTCTGTTTAAGAGCTCCCGATAATAAGGAAATGTACAATTGCAAGTACCCCTCATTTAAACACACCTATTTAAATAGCATGAACGTAGATTAAATAGCATGAACGTAGAACGTAAATAAGGGCCTATAAGAACCTAAATAACACATTTGGAACAAATTCCTTTTATAAATGAATGTATTAAACCTAGTAAGCCTAAATGAAGTATAGCTTCAAACTTTAAATGTGTAGGTAAAATAGTGCTAGCTTGTTGATACTCACATCTCTATCAACATTATCTACTAAGAATTCTCGAACAGTCCAGCAGATGTTATAACTGTGGTCCTCACCAACCGTTCTATCATTAGTCCTTAATCCTTGTGAGCTACTTCTTGTTTAATGCACTCAAATCTATTTATTGGTCCTCTTTGATCTCTTGGTCGTAGAAAGCTTGAGCCTCCGATGGTGTTTCAAAGGTGAAACTGTTTCCTTTATGCATAATCTGTAGTCGCGCAGGGTATAGAAGTCTGAAGCGAATTCCCTTCTGGTAAAGGGATGCTTTAATGTCTTTAAATGCCAATCGCTTTTTAGAATGTTGTGCGCTCAGATCCGGGTAGAGTCTCAGATTTTTACCCCCATACTGCAGCTCGTGCCCTCTAGCCCACCGCAATGCCTGTTCTTTATCCTGGTATCTATGAAAACACACCACAATGGCTCTAGGTGGCTTTCCATCCTTCGGTTTTACGGCTAGCGTCCGGTGCGCTCTATCCAGTTCGAGGGGAGACTCGAACACTTGGTTACCCATCACTTCTTTTAGTAACTTTGCAGTGAATGCAATCATGTCTGTATCAGTTTCGCTGTTTTCAGGAACTCCCACTATCCGCAGGTTAGATCTGCGTGAGCGATTTTCCAGGTCATCTAACCGCTCGAGAAGTGTAGCATTAGCCGACTTCAGCTTGGATATTTCAGTCTCTGCTTTTGCTAGTGCTTCAAAGTTCTCGGCTGGTACTGTGTCCACTGACGAAAGTCGTTGCCCGAGAGCAGTGACTGTTTCTTGGAACACTTCTATAGATGTCCCAATGGGAGCAAGAGAAGATTGAAACACAGTCATGTCTTTCAAAAGATTTTCGCGTTGTTTTTCAAGTTCAACAGCAAATAGACTAATTGTTGGTAGCTCATCCTTCTCCCTTGCTGCCGCCGCAATGTTAGCTAGCTTACTGCTCAGCGTACCTTTTTCCAGTTCTTGCGGAGTTCTCGCATATTGGGCATCTTACAAAAAAAAATCTCAACAGACAAACTAACACGTATGTTGTTGCCGTTCGGTTTGTGCAGATAGTTATTAAATTGGGGCACTGGCCATTAAAAAAAAGGTGATTACTTCGGGAGCTCTTTCACTCACGTCCATTCCCTACATTCTCCAACCGGAAGCCCGCACTGAGGCATTTTTGTCACAAACTACATAGAAAAATACAGAAAAATCAACTAAGAAAAATATATTGAAACAAAACAAAAAATAAAAATGGCCATTACACTTCCTTATTGCTGACGAACTTCTAAGGATCAAGCCTTCAATTGCTAATAGACAAGTTGATAATTTCAGAAAACCATCCAGATTTCAGACTAGAGGTCTCCTAAATCCATTTATCATCTTTAAACAGCACAAATATTGCAAAGATAGAGGCTACGCATGCAGATCAGAGTGAGACACCTCATCATACAGTAATCCATGTAAATTACAAACTAAAATTAAAGCGCAGAATGTTTCCTGTACTGTAGTTTCAATGATGTATGCATTTTAATTATAATCTTAAGCCTGGGTCATTATAATTTACATAGCCTTAGGAACAGCATGAATTGTGTAGCTTCAATGTAGCAACATTGCAATTTACTTTTGCAATGTAGCTAAAAGGGTACTTTGCTGCATTCAAGGTAGCCTTCATGTAAACCCTTTAAAATAAGTGTCAGAAAGTGTTATTTGTTTGATGTCACTGAAGAATAAAAATAGTTTTTTCGATGCATGGATCTAGAACTACTTTGTAAATGAGGCGTGAGAGTGAAAAAAAATTTTAAAGAACTTTAAATTTGTGAAGAGTAAGGGAAAAAAACTTAATTTGCTAAAGAACCCTTACATTATATGAAGACTTTTCACATCTTTTTTAAGCTTTTATTTCTTACATTCTCATGAACAAACTGGGTGAATTATGGAATTAAAACGGTTAGCAATTATTCTAAATTCTGCTAATCTCCTAGGCCCTGCTAATACTGGACTCAAAAACAAATCAGCACAATCATTTTAAACAAAAATACCACATTACTGATATTATGTAATGTTTGATATAATATCATCATATCGTTTGTCAGCCAGGTCTATTTTTCACTTCAGAAAAATTGCAACAAAGCAGTATAAGTTACATTCTGGCAACAACTGAAGCATATTAAGCATTTGCCCAGCTGAACCATGGCAAATGTGGCTGCCTGGAGTGCACCTCTAGACTGGCAACCTTCACCCTTTACTCAGTGAGGAATGAGAGCAGGAATTAAAGCCTCCATGACCTGCCTCCTCCACATACATGGATGCGCTATCCGCACACCTTTATCTGTTTCCTCACCACATCTAGGTGGCCAAACAGACTCCCACCTTATTGTCAGACTCATGCACATTATCTGTCTCCACCAATACAGACTGAACACTCAAACACAATAGCACTGTCACAGACAGCTCATAGCTCAAAACAATACCATGCCACACTGTGCATGCTTGTTTCACTGAAGAAGAAAATACTCTTTTGTCCCTCAATGCCAGGTTTCATTACTAATTATGGACTCTGATGCCAAAGTACAGTCGAGATACTCTAGGCAATAATTGAGTTCATTATTAGGATTAATGTCTGTTAGCAAACACGTAATGTGGTGTAATTATTTTACCACCTCTGCAGCAGCAGCATTTATTATTAACTAAAGTAAAAAAAAAACAATAATTTATATTATTTATATTATTATTTTTGTTATTATTATTTTTTTTTTATCATTATCATCCTTATTATTATTATTGTTTTTGTTATTTATTATTATTATTTCAGTTAGAAATGAGGAGTGTGATTTATTAAGCATTTATTACATCTGACATGCAAAAGTCACTAGCAATTACATAAGGCACAAAAAATACTTTAGATGGACAAAGAAAAATTGGAGAAGAAGCTAATACCTTAAACACTATCACATTCTTCAAATCTGTATCCTGTTCAAGTTTTCTGGTTCAAATTTCCTTGCCTGTCTTTTCTTGACTTTGATTCCTGTTCGCTGATTATTATCAGTTCCTGACTTCTTGAATTCTACTCTTCACAACTCATAAATAAAATAAAATCCATCAGATCAGGCGACCATTATCCACAGAACCTTGGCTGCCCATGACCCTGTCACCGGTTCATTGGTTGTCCTTTATTTTACCACTTTTAGTTGGTAGTAACTACTGCATAAGAGATTGGAGACACATTAATACAATGTGAATTTGGGTGAATTCATGCTTAGCATAACAAGGTCTTTTAAGTGTAAATGTGCACTAATAGAGGTTATAATGACTAAATCTTAACGCGTAGCTTTACTTTGTTCACCAAATATATAGCAATCTAGATTGTGACTTTTGCACATTTGGTAAGTCTAAACTAGATGCTTGAGATAAATATCAAATCATATAAACTGGGACTCATTCAAGCAGAAATTCAAAAAATCCCAAAAGGTTCACAAAAAAATTCTCGCAAGTGTAAATGTTCCCAATCCTCGAAGGACCTCTGTGCAATGGACTATCAAGGCTAACTAATAAGAGCGCATCACAAAGACTAGGGAAAATTCTAAAGACCATGGTCCAGCGGGCTTTGAAGGCTTTCCACAAGAATACACATATACCCCACTGAGACATGCTTTAATGAAGGATTGTGACTCAAGGGGCATCTGGATAGGCCAAACAAAAGCACATTCAAGTCGCTTCCCTAGAGATGAGTGTACAGTACTTCATAGGCTTCAGTGGCTACCAGATAGCCGCAGCAGTTCAATGTTGTGAATGACCCAGGAGACGCGTAAATGGAAGCACAAAGATGGCTTTTATCATGCAACTGTGTCCAGATGATTCACACACATTGCAAGAAAAGTGCTTCGAGCTTACTGGCTGACTTAACCGCTATGATTCTTAGCTAATTGCAGAATTTTTTCTCTCTATCAATGGTATTCATTCATTCCCTGTTTTCACCTGGATGAGGTAACAATTGACAACATACACTTACAGACAAGTGCTCCGGGTTGTCACCGATATTAGGAACAAAAGTTAAAAAGAAAATAATTGTCTTACATCCCGTTGCATCAGATGGTAGAGAGGCAGAATGGGAGTTGCTTTAGGATTCATCATCCCCAAACCACCACCACATCAAACGTCAGGAAAACCAATGTTCCTGTGTGATTGATCTTTCTGGCATAAACATCTCAGCAAAAGCATCTCATCTTTGAAAAAGTGACTTTGTGCAGCAAAGACAAAAAAATAGGAGGCCTCGTTCTAGTGTCACTGACTTAGTCAAAATATTCCAGGGGATAAAATTCTTCCTCCTGGTATCAGATAATAAAAGTTCTAGCAGGCTCCATCTGAAAACAAGTCAAGTAGCTTTGTAGACCTGTGGAGAAGTCACTGTTTCATGTCCAAACACAAAGAGTTGTGAAAACTTGGGTGTTGATTAATGATTTCACACTAAAGATTTGAAAAAAGTCACTAATTATGTTAACCATAAAAGGATTCTGAATCATAATAGTTTAGCCCATAACTGAGATCAATTGAGATCAAATGAATAGTTTAGTTTGCACATTGTTGACTGATTTTGCAACTTTTATATCCTCAGTGTTTTCTGCTTATGTTTCCTGCATCTGTTAGAGTATTAATGCACAGAGTTTAAGCAACGATACAGCTGCAGTCAGAGTGGAAAAAAAAACTTTTTGGATAATGTCAGACACAATACCATTTACAAGTCAATTATCAAGTGAAGGTTCTAAGCCACAGCATAAAGAATCAAGGAAGGTTCTAAGTGTACTAAAATATCAATTAAATGTTTCAATTGATATTTTAGTACACTGAACAGGGCAGAATGAAGCTTTCCTACCCCTCTTTTCTCAGCTGAATTATTTCTACAATTTAATTTTAGAACAACAATAACATTTTCTTTAGAATGCCTTTACAATGTATGTCTCTCTATGATAAAGGCCTAAGGATTGCTCTCGCATGCTAGTGATAATGACTACTGTAACATAGTTTTGTAGCTATGCAGTGTGTGTAATGAATTCAAGTGTGTCTAGAGGTTTCCTCCACATTTGCCCATGTGTGCTCCTCAATCTTCAAATCTGCTCAGTCAGTCAAGTCCTCCATTTCAGCCTCTCAATAAAATTTTCAGGTGTAAGAGCTTGTTGAACATTACAATGATCCATATGAGCACCCACAGTCTCCATGTTCTCATTTGAGGGAGACAGAGAGGGCTAGAGCCAGGGCGAGATAGACACATTGTGTAATACAGCAAGAGAAAGAAAGAGAGAGAGAATGAGAGAGTAAGAGTCAAAGAGAGAGTGAGAAAGAGTAAAGTGGCAGTATAAGTCAGAGCATAAGAGAGAAAAAGCAAGGTTAGGGACTAAAAACTACAGTGAGAGAGAATAAGAGTGTATGAGAGTGAGAAAACCAGAGAGCAAGAAAGAACAGAGGGACAAATACACACTATGTAAAAGTCTATGAGGGAGCATGTGAGCGAGAAAGCAAGATTGATAGACCCGAATAAGACAGAGATATAAAGAATAAGAGAGACAGCAAGATAAAGGTACAGGGAGATCACATGAGAGAGGAAATAATGAAGCAAGAAACAGGTGAGGGAAATAGTGAGAACCAAAGTGAGAGAGAATAAGAGAGAATAGTGTGTGAGAGCGAGAAAACAAGAAACCAAGAAATATCCAGAGTCTGAGAAAAAAAGCATGATTGAATGAGTAAGAGACAGCAAAGTAAAGAGTGTGAGAGAGAGCGAGAGAGCAAGATAGAGAAAGTGTGTGTGAGAGTACAAGAGACAAAGTCAGAAAGATAGGGAGACCAAGAAACAGAGAAAGAAAGCAAAAAATGTGAAAGAAGGGCAGAAAAGAAAGAGAGGAAAAGAAAAGAAGACAAAGACAGAGAATGAGAGAGGTAGTGTTTTGATAACAGCTATATGTCTTGCCATGTGTTGAAACAACAGGTATTTTTAAAAAGCAGCACCTCCCTCCCGCCGATGAATCACCTCGGGCGATGAAATTTCTCAAGCGCATTTGTCCACAGCCAGGACAAGATAAAGAGCCAAACATAGCAATTACTTACTAGGGGGGAGTGAGAGCAAAAGAGAGATGAATAAGCATGTCATGACTTCTATATTCAGCATTCAGATGAAGAAGAAATAGGCTTTGAACTAAATGCAGAGAATAAAACCCCATACACTGCAGTTTGTATGCATAGAAAACATGTGGAAGCCATGGACACATGGACATGGACAGCTTTGGGGTTGTTTGATTACATATTTAATGTGATTTGCCAGGTTTCCATGCTTAAAAAAGGTAGTGCTTTAGAGAGTCTTTGGTAAATTAAAAAAATACTGGATGATGGTGTATTGAGTTCAGACAAAACTTCACAAACAAAAACCTCTAAAACCTCGCAATTGAATATCTTGCAACAAACACATGATGCTGTTCTAAGGCTATTAGTGCAACTACATTAAAGATTGCAATTTAACACTATACAGAGGGTCAATGAAACCCCCACTGACCATAAATAAGGATGTCTTGCAGACTTTAATTGAAATCAATTCAATTATAGGTTCAAAAAGCCAATGCTGAATTTTCATGTAAAAATTCTACACAATTATCAAATGCACACCAGCTAGTTTTCATGAGGTCTGACCCAATTAATTTGCTCATTTATGTTCAGTTCCTCTCTACTTGCTTACAGCAACACAGAATTAACTGCTAAAACACAACTTAGAATAATAATAGCTCAATTATACTGCATGGTACATAGCCAAAACGGGGGAAACAACAGATCTACAGTATAGTGTTCTGCTTAAAAGGCCCAAATTCTTGTATAAGAGCCACTCCCCACTAGGGCAGTTGGGTGGCCTAGTGGTCAGGGCATCCGCCCTGCGACCTGAAAGTCCGGGTTCGATCCCCAAGACCACTAGGCACCACTGAGGTACCCTGAGCAAGTTACCGTCCCTGCGCACTGCTCCCCAGGCGCCGTGGTCATGGCTGCCCCCTGCTTCACTTGGTGATTGGGTTAAATGCAGAGGTTGAATTTAGTGCTGTTCACACTGTGTGCAGTGGTGTGTTCACGTATGACAAATGGTCACTTTCACATTATTTTACCTAGCTGTGAAAAACTCTTTTCTCTAATATAGCAACATGAGCTGCATGATTTAAGGTAAGAATTTACTTTCATGGCAGACTGAAAGCAGACGAAGGACAGATCCAAACTTGCACCTGGACATAGAAGCCCTAGGCACATTCTTGAGTATTATACACCTTCAGCTGTACTTCCAGCGCAAAAAAAAGCCCACAGCCGCACAAGGCATCATCAAGGCACATGTGTCAATGCTTTCCCTACTCAAGTTGGTACAAGGGCAGGAACATTAAGCAATAGTTTGCTAGCATCATCACCTCAAGAGAATTCTTTGATGCTAGCTTTTGCAGGTCAGCAGAGATTTATCAAATAGTAAATGCACACAGTAATGTCTACCCTCTCACATATATCATTTACAAATGTGTATTTTCTTAAGCCAGTGTTCTTTGACTCATGTCCTGGGGGCCAGTTGCCCTGCACAGTTTGATGCTTTACCTGCCCCACAACAAGTGAATTATGGACTGTCTATCACTTCACAAGCTCGAAGTGTATTTTGGCAGGGAGCTTTTCCTGTAAAGAATTACCCATTAAAGTTTCCTTAAGGCACAGTTTTCTTAAGACTCTTATCATGGAGCCCCTCTGCCCTCCACATTTTAGTGTTTTTATGCTCTCACACACCGACTTTCTAATTAGCTGATTAGTTGGAAGGGGTGAGTTGGAAGCAAGTAAAACATACAAAGTAAGTGTATGTAGGCTTGTCTTTATTACAACCATTCAAAAAATCTAAATGGCCTTGGATGAGAAGCAACACATTATAAACAGAATATTAATAAAAACCTTGAGAAGAACAATAAAATTTGATGCAATCACATTACCTTGAGAACATGTGAATTACAGGTGAATGCAAAGTGTGACTGTGTAGTTGCTATGGTAAATGTGGTTGTTACTCTACAACTAAACCACTGTAGTCTCATTTAGGCTAAAAAATGAACACATTTTCACCTACAGTGATCAGATGAAAACGGGGGCAGCAGGTGCTACATGCATATGCATGGAGAAAAATCTCTACTCAGTAGAAAATTCACTGGCTAGCATAACATTTCACACCACCACACTTTACCGTCCTTCAGACACATCTTTCACCCGGAAAAGGTGAAAAGTATGGCCTCAAATCAGCTACCTGAGTTGGTTGACAAATTGCTATCTAACAAGCAGTGATAAAACATCAAAGGGGCTCAGAGTAAAAACAGCTCCAAACACAAGACACAAGGAGAGAGAGAGAGATTAATTTCAACACCTTATCATTAAAGTGAAGTTTCCCACTATGGAAGTCTCCAGTACCAGCTTTATGACTGGAGTTAATACATAACAGAAAGCCTACATGCCAAGGATTGGCATGAACAGTAATCCCCCACTATTCACGGGGGTTACATTCCGAGAGCACCCGCGTATAATGAAAAACCACGCTGTTGTGTTGTTGTGGCAACACAACAACAGCACAACAACTTTTATTATTATTATTATTATTATTATTATAATTATTATTATTATTATTATTATTATTATTATTATTATTATTATTATTATTATTATTATTATTATTATTTTAATTTAAAATTTTTTACTATTATTTTATTAGCAATAATAAAACCACCACCAACAATAATATAAATATAATAATATAAAACAATAATATACAAATATTTTATATTGTGCATTGTTTGATGCTAAATGCTAAGTGCTAAATAACTATTTTCATAGTTTTGTAACAGATTTATTCTTTTAATAATTATTAATAATTTCTTTTGGTGTTTCAGTTTTGGCTTTTGGCCAAGTGTTTACTCATTTCCTTATCAACCCTAATTTATATTACAATTTAGAAGTAAAATTGCCACAATTTATTAATGCAAATGTGCCATTAATAAATAATAGCAAGTACAGAAGCACAAATAATCCACCACCTTAGGGCAGGTTAGAGGAACAGCTGTCCCAGAGGAGTGCCAGACGACCAGGCTGGCACTCCCATGCCTATCCCCAGTATCCTGCTAAACCCCCCTAAAGAGACGGTCACCTCCTCTCTCGCAACAGATGGAACATGGCTCATATTAAGGTTTCTAACTAACACCCTTGGCCTGCTTCAGTTCCCTGAGGCGCAGAGGCAGTCTCGTGACCTCCAGCGTCCCCTTCTTAAGGGCCATGAGGGTCAGTTCCTAATGGACGTGTACAAATTAACATATCAGATGATAACTGCTGACAGACTTCTGCTGAGTGACTTCAGCTGCCACCAGCTGAGGTAATTAGGGTGATAGAAAGGAAACCTCTGCATCCCCAAGCTTTACTTTTAATTTCCTTGGATTTCAGCTGTCAAAAGCCTTCCCCAAGCAGAAGACAAAAATAATAAATTCAGTCTAAATATCCAGTCACAATATTAGTCAAAATTGTCAGGCATTTTATATAATCAGCTAATAGTAAAGTGTGCTAATAGTGTTTAAAAAAACAATGGCTAAAACAATGGCAACTAAGGCTGAGCAAGAAATTGTTTTTTGAAAGTAATTTTAATTATATCCTCCATAATTCAAAAGTCTTTTTAACTGAGGAAAGAATAATACTGAAACCTTATGCAGTCTGTGAATTGACAGTCTGGCAAACCACAACTGGGTCTCCTTGACAAAAGTCAGGAGTTATTAAAGAGAAAACATATGAAACTGCACTAAAAGTACTGGTCAGAAAAGTTGCAACTTGTTATTTTAATCAACCTGTACTATAAACTTGAAGAGTGTCACAGCCCTAATGGATTTAATGGATACAATTTCTTCTGAGGGTCACTTTTACTTACATAGTTTGAACGAGGGTGACAAGTTCACAGTGCAGTTTAGACTCATTAGTGACAGCATATGACAGTCATCCACAAAATCTGAAAACTTAAGCGCTTGAAGTTTTCAGTCCACATGCTTGTAGAAGTGGAGTAAACTCTAAAGAAAGAGGTTTTAAATCACTCTACTCGCAGCAAAAAAGACAAACTGACAGAATCTGAATCTGATTTTGGGAAGCATCTTTTCATTTTCTATTATTAACTTCTGTTTATAATCACCCTCCAGCAGAGCAGCTCAATGTCATCAAGAAAAACGACTGAATTACATTAGTGAACAAATGTGGAAGTGAAAAAAGTGTTCAAGCAAACTTCTGAAGAGGATCTACTCTCACTACTGCCGTTTTTTTTTCTGTAAGACAAATCAGAGCAAAAACTTACAGGTGACTGGATGCTTGGAAGGTGAACTGACAAGCCTGGAGGCAGAGAGCGAGACAGAGGGAGGAAAGAAGCCCCTGAGCTGAGACCAAAATCCCAGCTGCTCCCCCGGAACCATGCCGGCAAGGTCACAAGAAGGAAAGAAGATGGAGAAGGATAAAGAGTCGGAGGGCATATCAAACGGACCAGTGGCAAACAACAGTACTCTGAATGGTATCTGTGGGGAGTAAATGAAAACAAGGTTCATGCATTCACTTTCTCATTTTTCCTGTTGGAAGGAGCCACATGCATCATGTAAAGAGCAGGAAATCAGAACGACGTGAGGCACAGCAGCAAGCCAAACAGCTCCATAGACAAGACGCACTTTGTTCCCCTCTGCCCCAAAGGAGCTGAAGACGGGAAGAGAAATCTATCCAGAATACAACAAAACTCCAATTAGTGTCAGTACAACACCTGGATCTCAGGAATAAAGCAAGCA
The DNA here is from genome assembly GCA_037974605.1 of Nannopetersius ansorgii. Classification (NCBI taxonomy): domain Eukaryota; kingdom Metazoa; phylum Chordata; class Actinopteri; order Characiformes; family Alestidae; genus Nannopetersius; species Nannopetersius ansorgii. Next base: position 4,355,652 of record JBBPDE010000021.1, on the reverse strand, counting down.
ACTGGCTATCAATGTCCTAATCTAAAAGACACATACTAAATTCCACATATTACAAATTTACATGTAAACGTGACTGTAGAACGACTGTAAAGTCTCAACTGAAAACTCAACAGAAGCCAATATCTTAAATGTCTGTGTTGACATGTCTTGAAGGTGGCTAGGCTTACCACACACACAACAGATTTACTAGTGTGAATCACTTCTGCATCACTAAGAATTGTTCTTAGTTTTTTTTGGTGTAATTACATCACTACTATTCTTTTTAGCTTTAGTTTTTATTATTCTCCTCACAGCTAATGCTCGAAAGACCACTGAAACATAATGGGAGAGAGCACAAATGGTTGAAAGACCTTTAAAATCTCAGAAAAATAGTTGGTGAGGTCACGCATATGGATGCTGGGGACAGACAAAATAGGAAAAAACAAATGTGTAGAAGCAAACAGGGAGCAAAACAGCACGCTCATAAAACAGCACACTAAAGTTCATACTGGTTATATAAATAAAGATGTGTGTAACTGTTTGTTGTGGTTTAATTTAAAATAATCGGCCTGTGAATACTGCTACATTTTCAGCAATATCCCTAAGCGCTTGTCTCTGAACTAAACCACTGTGAGTTCAAGACTGGGTGGGAGGCAATTTAATTTTATAACAACCTTTGTGTCCCCAAAGATACCACACTTTATAGCAACCACACATTTAAGTATTATAGGTGATTTTAGGGAAAGCTAAAGAAACAGACTTACACACTAAATCACAGGTCAGCTATAAAAGATGTGTCACAGTCACAGTTTATTATTCACCCGTTAAACCTTTTTTAGAGCTAATAGTCAACAAGCAACTAGCCAGCTTAGTTAGCTGATTTAAGGTCATACTTTTCTGAGTGAGTAATGTGTTCATATTAAGATCGAAGGACGGTCAGGTGTCAAAGCACCAGCCCGTCCTATAAGACTGAATTAGATTTTTTTTAAAGAAAAATATGGGATATTTCAGGCAAGGTAATGAGGCCAGGGGATGAAGCTCCAAGACACTAATATTCTACGTAATGCTAACAGTGAGGTTAAAGCTGTAACATCTACCTACTTGCTATTGAGACACTTAATGTGGTCGCAGGGAATAGCAATCAGTGGACAGTAGGGCTGCAACAACAAATCGAATAAATTGATTACTAAAAGAGTTGGCAACAAATTTCATAATCATTTCGTTGTGCTACGCGATGCTGGGATTATTAAAAAAAAACTTTAGTTGAGCGCGGAGCAGAGTGAACACACTCTCTCTTGCGCACGGATGCTAGCAGAGTTTGCTGCCTCATAGACAGGGCAGAGCACAAATTTAAAAAAAAAAAGGAGCAGAGGTAGAGAAATCCGTGCCACCCAAGTCAGCCAAGGTGTGGGAGCATTTCACACTAATAAACAGAAAAACTGCAAAATATGCAAAAGCGACATGACATGGCACGGGAACACCATGGAAATGATCCAGCACCTGAAACGCAAACACAGAGTGTTTGATGAGGAGGGAGTTCAAAAGCAAAGTAAGTCACTACAGAATCCTATTTTTGTTCCATTTTGAAGTGAGGAACGTAACACCCCTGGTGCTGGTGTTTACTCGTTATCCAGCTTGACAAGCATGATGTTAGCGTTAGTTCGTTAGCTTTAGTTAACAGTAGTAAAGCAGAGCAGGGGTGGTATAGTTACTTTGCACTTTGCATTTTTTGGATCTTTCATTTTTAAATCTGTTGTCATGTATAGCTACACTGAAAAAGCTTCTTACTTAGTAATTTTGTCTCGTTACCAGTCCAAATATCTAAAAAAAATCTTAAATCAAGATTACTAGCCAAGAAACATGGCATTAGAAAAGTTGTGATGCTTAAAACTTGTTTGAGATTATATCTAATTAAGATTATTTTTCTTACCCCATTGGCAGATAATTTTGCTTGTTGCAAGCAAACAATCACTTAATTTTGAGGTGTTTTTTCAGAAAACAAGACAATTTCTTATGCTATTTCATGTATGTAGTAAATGTATCTTGATTTAAGATTTTTTTTTAGATATTTTGATTTGGAAAACAGGACAAAACCACTAAGTTAGAAAAGCATTTTTTGCAGTGTATATTCTGTGCTTTGTCCCATATAGGTTATTATTGACAAATATATATGTGTGTGTGTGTGTGTGTGTGTGTGTGTGTGTGTGTGTGTGTGTGTGTGTGTGTGTGTGTGTTGCACTTTTTTATTAAATTTTAAAGTCCTTTTATAACACTTGGTCATCTTATGCTGTGTTTAAATGTTAAATGTGGAGGGAGGGAGAGAGACTTGTCTGTAATTGCTCTTGGGGTTACTTACCTTTACACAACTAGTAACTAAAACAAGTGTGTATGTAGGTATGTATTTAGTTGATGTAAAATTGTGCTATTACACATACTCATACTGTCTTTTTGATTCCAGAAAAAAACAGCAAACTTAATGCTTTCTTGTTTTTTTAAAAAAAATCTGATTCATTGATTAATCGAAAAAATAATCGATAGATTAATCGATTATTAAAATAATCGTTAGAACCCTAGTGAACAGGGCTTGAAATTGTTTTATTAACTGAATAAATGTCAATTAAAAGAACAGTTATATATTTCTGATATAAGGACTTTTCTATGAGGCACAAGTTTAAATAGGTATTCCCACAAATGCATCGGAGGCTGAATGGGAATAAGTGATCTGAAAATAGCGAAATAAGCGAGATGTGGGTCCAAGATATTTTTTCTAAAAATGAAAACTAAAACAAATAAATAAATACATTTTCCAGACACCATATAATGGTTGCTTCAAAAAAGTAAATAAAAGGAATATGTTCAGATTGCATCAGACTAAAAACAAAGTGAAATTCCTTAGTGTTTAAAATTACTTGCAGCCTAGCATGTTTCTTGTATTATTTTAATATTCTTTAGTGAAACTGAAATGTGCAGCTGTGATACTTCCCAAACTACAGACACTGAAATGGGCTTGGCACTACTGTGCACTCTTGTATACAGATACAAATTAGGATTCAAGGCAAGAAAACTGATGTCAGCATTGTAAAGTTGTGTGAGCATTACAAACTCCAACCATAGAGATGCACTGTATGTTGTCCTGTTCTATTGTATTGGTTGCTACTGTGAGTTAAAGTGTATTTTTTTCTTGTTACACTCTGTGTTGTCCTTTCATGTACTCACTTTTGTAGTGTTATGTAGTTTTTGTTTTTGTTACTTTTGCTTCACTGTGTACAATGTATACACGAGGATCGACATAAGTGGTACGCAAGCAAGAATTGGCGTATGTGGTACGACAAATGCACACCAGTTTTCAAGAAAGTGTCTATGAATGTGTATGTGTGGGTATTGTATGTGTCTATATGTATTTAAATGTTAGGATGTATGGAGGTGTGTATGTGTATATCTGTGTAAGGGTGTGCATGTTTATGTATGTGCTCCCTGGAGGCGGTGGGGAGGATCTAGCTGCCGAGCCTGGGAGGCAGTGCCCATGGGGTCCTGCCATTCTCCCGCAGGGTGGCCGCCCGATTCACTCATCCTCCCTCTCACACTCACTCGTTCACTCATTCACCCAACCACTCACTCACCCACCCATTCTCTCACCCACCCACTCACTCACTCATTCAGTCACTCACTTACTCACTCACTCATTCAGCCACTCACTTACTCACTCACTAACTCACTCACATATGCGCACACAAAGGAACGCACCTACACACACACATGCACACCCATATATGCACACACACACGTATGAACATACATGCATACTTAGGTATACTTAGGACAATCAGAGGCACACTTTCACACACATACACTCATACACTAACACAGGCACTCACATGTTCAGGTACAGGCATAGACACCCAGGTTTCTGTGTGCTATTACATCACTGACAGTATGAGTGTTTGATGTTTCTGCGTTCTATTATAACACTGACAGTGTGAGTGTATGATGTTTGTGTTGCCGTTGCTTTGTATTTTGTTCTGTGTTTGTGTGGCTGGTTCTTGTTTTACAGATGCAGACTTTGGAATTATTAGCCAGCGACAGCAGTCTTCCTCTGGACCTTCAACCTCCTCAACCTCTTCCTTTGTTTTCTGTTTTATTCTCTCTTTCTTCCTTTCCTCCCCCACACTGTATTTTCTGTACCATTGACTTATTTGGCTTAATTTAATCTAAATAATTAAAATAAATAAATAAATAATTATTACATATTACAAGAGGGGCACACACTTTCAAGCCCCACTTCGCAAAGCAAAAATTTTATAATAGACTTTATAAGTTTTCTTTCATAAATTTAATACAGTATTATTTTGTAAATGAAACATATTTTAAATTACATTCATTAGAATTAACTTTATATACAGTCAGTTTTCTTTCATAAATTTCATTAATGTAGGTACTCATTAGAGTACTTCAGCAAAAAAATATGTCAACCCCTGTGTATACAAATGAAATGACAATAAACACAGACTGCCTGGCATCACTGTACCCTGAGGGATTTTTTTTTAGAGGAAAACATCAGTTTTTTGTGTTTAGCTGATTTGACATACTGTGAATACAATACCCTTTTAAATGTGTACGTGAGCTTGTGACACACAAAGATCTTAGATAGATGCTGGATTTTAACACCAGTGCAGCAATGTGCATCATTATCTAGCTCAAAAGACCCCTAGATGCCTGGAGCAGGACCACACCAGGCTGCCCCAAACTATTGTTTACTTTACAATGAAAGGCAGAGATTAAACTGGCCTGGGTGCATTCTTGCAACACACCTTTTCTGGGACACCACCAAACAGTGATTCTATATTTGTCTATATTTACCATCAGTCTCTCTAATGCAGTCCATTGTTGCAGTGTACACCCATACGCACACACTTTAACGTGATGTTGAATGAAAGCCCCCAGGAAAAGGTAGCAAATTAGCAAAAATACAGCAAAAAAAGCCATTTCAATATGGAACTTTCTGACAGGTAAGTGGGCCTCCAAGAAAGATGCCATGATGAAAATAGTCTGGTTCAGATGCCTTTATCCCCATTCAACATTCTTCCAAGCTGTGGTGCCATGCTCATTTCTCACCAAGCATGATTCATACTGCCATTGCTCAGCAAATCCTCACAACTTTTCTCAACCCCTTCAAATCTAATTTAAGTGATTAGACTGCATTTTAATAGGTCAGGGAAGGTAAGGTCTCGATGTGTTTGAAAAAGGGTCCACAAACAGTATCTTTCAATAAAAGTCGTCCTACTGAAAACACAGAGTCTATACTATCACCTACAGGTAATGTATGTGCCTTTTGTAGGCAGTTCCTAAAGATGCCCAAACCATCTACAACCAAATGTTCCTTTGTTTTTGGTCATTGTTATTAATAAATGGATCGATATAGTATCTAACCACTGTTATAGTATAATTTGATCCATAGTCTGAATGGACCATAGCAAAATGTACTGTTGGCATGTAGTCACAAAAAAGTTTTTACATACACGCAGTTTAGCTCTATCATAATGAAGTTATGAGTGTGTCACTCCAGCCTGATTTAGGAATATGAGATTTTCCCTGTTTCTTGGCTTTAAAAAAAAAAAAGTATTTCTGTCGTTCTGCCATTTTTCTTGTTTGTAGTTGTTCACATCTTCTCTGTTTCACATGCCTTTGTTTTGTTTATCCTTGCCCTGCCTTAGACTGGCCCATTATCATCCTGTGTCTTATTCCTGTCTCCTCCTTGCCTAGGTCTTCTCATTTCCCTTGTCACTATGTATAACCCATGTTTCAGTCTGTGTTGATGGATTTTCTCAATTGTTACTAGTTATTGCATTTTTTGTTAATCTTGTTAATTTTCTCTCATGTTTAAATCTTGTGCTCAAGTTCATTCTTTTGGTGTTTTTTGTGTTTTTATTTATTTATTTGGAATTAAATCTTTGACAATCCCATGTGTACATAATCTCTGCCTCAACTCTATTCAGAAAAAAAAGGTTATATCAGTGTTAAATGTTTAGTGACTAAAACAGTCTGTTTAATTTTAAGGGATAAAGTGATGCAAACAAATAACTGTTATACTGTTATAATAAAATGTTATACATGGATACTTAAAGAATCTGCCTGCTGTTGTGACTTATCTGGTAAGCTTGCTTAAATTTAGTGTTATTTAACTGTGCTGCTAGCTTGTGCATTTAGGCTGTATTGAGTGTATACTGTGAGGTGTTAAGTAAAGTTTCATTGGAACTAGTTAGACAAAGGCACCTGAGATCACTGAGGTCTGAGGCAATTAGGTGGCAATTGGTAGGAATGGCTTCTGAATTGTTAAAAAAGCCAACAGACCGCTACAGACAGAATGTATCTTTGAAGAAGGACTCCTGTTTCAGCAAACTACTCTCGGCTAAGTATCCTTTACTCCCTTCCTCTTTACTCTATATTCTGTAATAATGTGCATCACACCCATTCCTGTTCACATAACTTCTGGCCCAAGA